>JAADKT020528653.1:0-12277 GCA_011763395.2 Chrysaora chesapeakei
GAACTTTCTTAAGTTTCAAGAATCCAGTATTGAACTTTCTTAAGTTTTTTAGATGTTGAGCACTACTTTCTTATAAACCACAAAAAGACGTGTATTACTTTTGCAATTTAGAGAGACGAATGGATTCAAGGCAAATGTAAAGGAGTCACTGGCTGGTTTCCAGGTATAAAAATGCTACTTTGTGGCTAGTTTCATATTATGAAACTGTGTACCTACACTCTTCAATTTTTCCACTAAAACGTTGCTTTCTTGTCTTGGTTTTATCCTTTAAAATGCATTCCTCTTTCGTTTTTAGCTTCCCATGTGGTTAATTGGACTGCCAAGACACGAGTTGCTTCGGCCAACAGAAGAAGAGGTTCAATTAAAAGTCCAACAACAGCTAATGGATTCTCTAATCCCGGTTCTACACCAGATGATTCTCAGCCACAGGTCAGTTCATATCTATGTATGCATGTGAATTTTCTCAAATATAGTCTCGACTTTAACTTGTTAACAGCTGACGTTGGGAAATAGTTTGTGGTGACTGGACAGCAGGAGAAGAAGACAAGATTCATTATTGAAGATGGATTCATCTATTAGTTGTGATGTGACGATTTTGTATGTTGTTGCCTCCGACTTCTTGAAAAGCAGTCGTACCAAACGGGCTAGGACTGTTTCCATAAGCTTAGTAACGAAAAGGACTACTGCTCCTTTGCTACACTTTTTTTTAATAAGTAACTTGACTATTGTCCATCCCTCAAAGTTGCTTAAAAGTTGCTTAACCTTTTTTACCTAACAACCACCACTGACTTTGCGGGTCAAAATTGTCAACTGGTAGGCCTATGACACGACTTTTGGGAGATAGTAAGTGGAAAAACGTTAGCTAAAGAGCTTCAACATGCAAAACAAACAATTTCCTAACAACAAGAAGGCATATAAGCTTGGTTGTTTGACTTCTTAGTTGCTTATAGAATTCAATTGAGCCCTCAAGTTGCTTAATGTTAAGGTCAGTTCAGCCCTAGTTGCTTATTGAGCGGTTGCTTATTAAAAATAAAGTGTATAGAATAAACACTGAAGAAAATGTTCCGCGCTGTAGTGAAGTAATAGCCCGCATACTGCGGAGTTTTTGCCAGAGAACGAATACTCGTCCACAAATTGTCTGCCTACTTGTTCAGCTTTTTTGTTAATTCCTTATCTAAATTCCAGTATTTCTCTTTGACAATAGACCATGCCGAAATCACCCGGTGATAAAGTTGCAGTGAACACAGACCCGTTTCTGGGAACAAAAAGCAACGGGAGTCAAGCAGCAAGGTATGGTTTAACTAATAATGTCTTAAATTCTACAAAAGATTGCCAAAATTACGTAATACTTTCAAGGTCTTGCTTGCTTATATCAACGTCGTTGAACTCCTTCAATAAACTTCTCTATTCATTTTGCTGAATAATAAGATTTATGAAATTTCGAAATGTTTAGAGAAACTGAAACGACACAATTTTTATTTTATTTTTATCTTTATTTCCCAGCAGCTTGCTTACACCTCAGCCCAACTATCGGGTATGTAGCTAAAGCAATTGTGTCATTACTTTCAACTCTTATAATATTTCAATTTTTTTCAAAATTTTAAGATTTTGAGATACCAAAAAATCGTAAGAAGCAGCCAAAATTTGCATCTAGGTGCAAAGTTGTACTTTCTTAGCGTTTGTACTATTGATTTGATGGGCGTTCAAAGTTTGCTATTTTGCATAGGTGCGGACCAGGGGTCAAAAGTTTCATCAACAGTCACTTTTTACTTTAGCCCATTAAAGAATTGGGAACTTTGCACGCTCCTTAAATCAATAATACAAGTGCCAAACAGTCAAACTTTGATACTACAGTAAGTTTTGGTTGCTTTGTACAACTTTATCATCGGAAACTCGATATCTTGAAATTTTGAAAGACCCTGGCGGCCCCTGGCGGCCGTACTTCGAAAGGGTGTATTATTGCCTTTATTGCTTTTCCAGTGCTAGCATATTTTTGGTTATCTTTGACTGATTGTCTTTTTCATTCTTTTTTTCATATAGTTCCATTCCGCGCTTTAACATTCTATTGCTTCAACTTTAACTTTGGACGATTGTATGTCTACTTTCCAACCTCTTTTTCAGCTCAAAATAAAGAAGAGTGGTGACTGGAGAAGAGAAATCCTTGGAGACATGACCGTAATGAATGCTGAAGAGGTACATATTCCGACATTTTGGTTATGAAATCATAACTTTGCTTTTCTAAATTTTTGGTTCGTCTGTCAAAAATTTATTTAGAAAACCGTAGACCCCGTTTATAAGGAACCAGTCCCAAGCTACCCCCGGACCATGTCATGCCCAGACTAGATAATACAGACAGGCCCCCCTCTGTGAATCCGTGCCTGTTCGCGTCTGCCATTCGTACCAGTTTATGAACGCTTTGAAGTGTCCCGAATCGGAAACGTCTCATTCAATTATGAAACAGGTCAGAATTGTTCAAAATGGGAACACTTGTAAAGCATTACAAAGTATTACGCATGCTGTAGATCTTAACATTACAAACCCACTAGGTCTCGTGTAAGAAGGGGACCTATTTGTACTAATTTGAGAACAGTTCCATTTGCAACTGGAGCTATCATCGTGCAAATAGGGTGCAAAAGGGGTCCGATTGGGGCACAACTCGACGAACTCGTATGACAACCTATCTGTACGAGCCTTGAACGATTCCAGGTGTGACCGATTAAAATGATCTCTTGTAGATGGAGTCTACGTGTGCGAATTAATCTTTTAAAGAGAAATTGTAAAAAGAAAACTTATTGTCCATTGGCACAAGCAAGCAAATACTCTGTAGAAATAGTCAAATCAGATTATGAATGACTGATCTGTCATAAAGCGTGACTTACACATTCAGCACCTAGGAAAACTATTTCCTATCTTATAGATGCGGGAACTGAACAAAGTCATGAGAGCAGAATTACGTGGACCAAGAGGAAGAGGATCGAGATCAAGCGTAAGTCATTAATTACAGAAATCTCGAGTAATGATATGTACAGAAATCTCTAGTAATAATATGAAACCGGGATAGACGCAGGAAAAGCTCGGAAACGCCTGCTGACAAGGACCTCAGCCCGAAAATATTGTTTTGAGTTTTGCCGAAAAAACTTGTTACAGTGTCAAAACACTGTAGCACCAGTTCATATAGCTCAAGACCGCACTACTCAGTCCCATACTTTCATCAGTTTCTCACGTAAAGCTTCAGTGCCGTATTGAAAGAAAAATTCAACTCCCTCCCCCGAGGGGTACTAAATATAATTTTGGTACGGATATGTCCCGCCCATATTACAATTATACCAATGTTTAGGCACCCAAATGCTATAATGTACCCCCAATGTACCTCTCGGGACTTTAAGACAACTTTTACTTATTCTACAGGGCTCATTGTCCCAATATCACGGAAGCCAAGGAAGGTATGTATCAAAAATTTTCTTTGTAGAAGGTATTCTGAACTTTAAGAATTATCGCGTTTTCATCTGATAAGAAAAGATAGAAATTTCGTCAGTGAATTAATTTAATTTCCATTTAACAATATGTGTGGAAGAAAACCCTTACATGATAGAATATATTTTGTGCAGTTTGCCTTTTGCATCGTAAAATTCATTTATTTCTCGTTTTCCAGGGAGTTCGCGCCAGCAATCGAAGAAGCACAAAACGAAAGTGTTCAAGGTAGAGAGACAGTTCAATAAAAATAATTTATGTTTTGAGGAAAAGTTACTAAAACCCCCGGGGGGAGGTACTTCAATGTGACCATGATTAGACGTGAATCTGGACTTTGACAAAAGGACCCATTTGTATGATTGGATTTTCAAGGATTTCTGACCCATTTGCATGAAAAAATTGGGAAATGTCAAGCCCTTGTGTATGAATTTGGTTGACTTTAAAACACTTTTACAGTGCTATTCATGCAAAGTCTCGCAAAATCGAATCTGACGGCAATTCTTTGCAATCAGGCTGACCGAGCTCTGTTTTTGCTGCTAATTCATCGTAGAGTTGTCAGCCACTTCGCGGTAAATCATAATGGGACCTATTAGTAAGAAAATCCTAAAATACCAACCCATCGACCGACCAGAATCAAGCAGAATATCAGACCCATGTGTAGAGAATGTCAGTCGAAAAAACCCATTCATATGAGCGGCACGTCCAGTATGTCTACATGTTAAAGTACCCGCCGGGGACTAAACCCGGCTGTTCTGCTCCCTCTGACATCCAATGGATGTTTTTGCTTCAACCTTTTAAGTCTTCCGTAGTCTCCACGAACAATTTTTCTTTGACAATCTTTCCTTGCCAGGTTTCCTTTACTCATGTACGTTGGGCAAATTTTAGCAAGTATGGCCATTTTGCCTATGACAAGTGCACTTGTATATCAGAGCAATAAATGGTAATCGAGACGGAACGAAGAATTTAATGCAATGGCACAGAATGGAGTAGAACAGAGTTGAATGGATTTGAGTAGAAAAATGGAAATGAATGAAATGGAATAGAGTAGAATGTAATATAATATAATATAATATAGTATAATATAATATAATATAATAATATAATATAATGTAATATAATATAATATAATAAAGTAGAATAGAATAGGATGGGATAGAATAGAACAGGATAGGATAGGATAGAATACAATAGGAGAGGATAGGATAGGATAGAATAGGATAGGATAGGATAGGATAGGATAGAATGGAATGGAATGGAATGAAACAAAATGAAATAGAAGAGAGGAAAATAGAATGTAGTTGGATAGCATGGAAGCCACAAGAAAATTCAAAATAGCTGCAAATTGAAAGTATTTGTACCTGTCACTCTTCTGTGATCTTCTTTTGTTGTTTTGTAATGAACCCATTCTATACTTACCTACAATCTCCTTTTTTCCACAATGCTACCAACGACAATAAACCTATCTTTGCAGAAAAGTCTGTTACTTAACAAATTATTGCTTTTTCTCTGCAGATTCTCCATTCCGGCCAAGAGAAAACACTTTTGACAGCATCAGAAGAATAAGAACCAGCACAACGACAAGTAATGATGTATTCTGTTCTGACAGTCCTCAGGCAGATCAAAGCGCAGCAAAATCAGATCGTAATACCAATCCCATTGTTGTCACTGCACCGAATATTTATAAGACCATCGAGAAAGACAGACCTACTACACCGAAACAACACTCCGATGGTCAAGAAGGAAACAAAAGATTAACAACACAGAAGAATAACTTTCCAACAGTATCCATCTCTCAGATGTCTACTTTAGAGGTATGTTGCTCTATAGAGTTAAGGTGGATTTCCACTAGACTCGATATAGACTTATTACTTGAGTCAACGTTATCGCTCATCAAACCAAGGCTAACACCAAGTCGAGGTCGCTCAGACTGGTTTGAACGTCTAGCAGTTGACTTCAAGAAGGATAACTACGACTCCTGTAATAAGTCTATACTCGATACACAAGTCGTTTGTTATTTGGCTGTTGAATTGAATTGCCGGACGCTCCTTTGTTTTAAATACTGTAATTTCAATGGACTTTTACAAAAAAAATTATAATCTTGTTTTGAAAAGATACTACCTGAAGGGCAGCCCCTTTCGCTGCTTAAGTTAAACAAAGCTGCCAATAGCCGGAACAATTTTAGGCAGCCGAGCTGCCTATGAACTTGGGCTTGAAATGAAATCGGCAATTTTGCGAGGCATTGCTAAAATACAGGGTGTTCCGGAAAAAAAGAACCCGCTTTAGAAATTGTTTTTATTTGCGAACCTTCGCTTCAAGGCCAATAAAATTTTGTCACAATACTTACTGTGTTCATACACTCTTGTGAGTAAAAGAATAAGTTTTCATATTTCACCTTCACAAAAATATAAATTGTTTATGGCGAACTGTGCTTTTTCTAAGTGCACATTTGTCTGTTCTTTGACCAAAAAATACTGTGTCGAAAATTTTGTTTCTTCATAGTGTTATTCGTGAATTAAAGCATTATAAAGTGGTGTCAGCATAATTCTCATTCCTTCAAAAAAACCAGCCCAGAATTTCATGCTCAAAAATTAAATTTTGCCTTTGGTACGAAGGTTTCTTTACCGGGTTCCTTTTTTTTGGAACACCCTGTGGACATATTTTAAGTTCTTGGTCAGTAATTAGAATTTCTCTGTAGTAGACCACTCTCCTTTTTGAACATATATTTAAAACAACATAAGTTACCCACAAAATAAACAACATGGGCGTAAACTTCTGACCTTTTATGATGAAAATACCTGACCTATATTGCATTCTTATTACAGTTTTCATCGAATCCTGAATCTTCTGAAAACACGAATGATCAAACAGACGACGTCAAAGATTTTCTTGATATAAATGATACTGATGATCAGAAGAAGCGAAAAAGCAAAGTGAAACATAAAACTGGGGAGATTCCAGAATGGGCGAAGAAATTTGTGGAAGCTAAAAACATTGATATGCACAACGATGTCAAATTCGCTGAACCAGCGTAAGTGAAAATGCCAGTTTTTTTAAATAAAAATATTATTTAAAGAACTCAAGTGAGCCATTTTTCAAAGGTCTGAGACCACGCGCCATTTTTCTGCAAGATGGCGGATATATTTTGTAGGGGCATTTTATCCGGGTATGTAAAGAGGGTACACTTTTGTTTTATAAGAACTCGTAAATTTTCATTGAGGCTACTTGCTCTTATTTTTCGACCTTTTTCAACCTGAGTAATGTTCTTAATCTGTTCTTAAATCCTCGGTTACTTAGGCAACAATATTTTCAGTGTATATTGGGCGTGGTACTAGGTTTGTGTAAAAATGCAACATGATTGTGTAATTCTTTATTCGCTTGCCTTGTTCAGTGGGTATTCTTTATTAATTCATATTTTGTTTTATAGATTAAATGATGGAGTTCTGCCTGGATCTGTGCAGTCATTAGAGGAAGAAAATATTTCTCAAGGGCCTTCAGTGTGAACTAGTGAGTGCCTCAGTGTGTTTTGTTTTTTTTACAGCAATTACAGTGTGAGTAACTAAAGCATGTGTGAGCTGAGATTACTAATCGTTTAAGGCTAAACTTTGTCGATGTAAGGTACCTTATTGTTGAGGGGTTGGAATAAGCAGGGGTTTTATAGTTCATGCAACATCGAAGAGTGGTTCAAATTCGAATTATAACAGAATGCTTATTCGAGGATTTACGGCAGGCAGTTCTTTATGAAATGCCTGTCTGTAATAATGTGATGTATTTCTAAATAGAATCTTATTCCTTACTTTACCGAAGCAATTAATGGTGTGCGTTTTTGCCGGGCATTTTTGCACAGAATATGATACGCGGGGTCTTAGTAAAAGCCGGGGGGTAGAACAATATTAAGAGATTAATTAGCGTACAGGGACTGTAATGAGGCACCTAAGAGTGCGAGATAAAACTTAATATTCTGGTTATGGATAAGTATTTGTATAGGTTCAAGGTCTACAAGTATCCATTAATCAAATTTACCCATTCAGCATGTGTGATAACTACAAGATGTACACTACAGTATGCACTACATTTCTCACATAAACGCCTAGGGCTCTAATACCAGGCTTATGTCGACTTTCGATACGATGGAACTGGCGCGAACTAATTGTAACTGCTAACTTATGTCGACATTTCAACAGTTAGAACTTATAGGATACCGATTATCACGGTCGCAAGAGCGCTCATGTTGATTATGACAGACAAGAATCAGTTATCAACTAAACGCAGAAGTACAGCATGCCCAACTTTCTGCAACTGTGCGCTGAGTAGTTGCCATCAAAAAGAAGCTAGTTGCTAACTAGATACAAGAACGCTTATGTGGACAGGTCAATTGCGATGAAGTAGTTCCAAATCACCGATTATAGCATGCGGGCTAGTTCCGACCGTACACAGGGACGGACTGGTAGGGATGCTCGGTTGTGATTGCGACCCCGGCCTTTTGATTATAGGGTGTTTAAATAACTGTTTCTGTTGTTTCATGGGCAAATCTCTTCGATTTCTTGGGATTTCGAAGAGATTTGGATTTATGAACAGTATCCCTTGCCTTGAATTGATTTTTTACAGAGGAGCTCGCTAGAAGCAACTGACAAGAAAAATCTCTATAGTAAAAACAGGCCCCTTTTACTGGCAATAGCAACCCTTGAAATTCGCTACCTGTCCGCCTCTGACCGTACACGATGTCGACATAAGCCTGGCTTTAGAGGGATGAAAATATTCTAGGACTGATATTTTGTTTATTGTATACTTGTTTATATTTATGCTTGAATTGCACTTAGCATGTAAATCTCTGCAAAATGTTGCACTATTTAACTTTTATAACGTGTGTAAAGATTATTTTTGTATTTAAAAGGGACTACCGCTCGTACTACGAGTTTTTATAAAGAGGTAGCTTCTCATTGTAGAAATGTACAATATAGTGGATCTATAAGGTATGAAGTTTGTGAAGTATCATTTTAAATTGATGTGTATATTGTCCTTTCGTGTGCCGAAAAATGAATTTCTATTCGAATAATCTTATGCATTTATTTACTGTGTTGCTAAAGCTGAATTTCCACTTTTCTGTTTTTCGGTGGGAACGGGAACAGGAACGGGTACGGGCAAGGGAAACGGTAACAGGAGCCGGGAATAATTGATTTCCAGTTGATTTTTCGAAAAAAATTTGATTACCTCCGCTGTAAATACGCATTTTCCGTCCCTTGGGCATTTTATGAAGCAATTAGGCGGCTGAAATCTCAGAGATGTTGCCAAACTGTTTGACGAATTCCCAGGTTTAGGGTAAGTGCACCGAAGACCATATGTGCATTTGGGAATTTCAAGCAATACACAATGCTCCAACTCCCAGGGGATCTCATTTTTGAAACAAGAAAGAGCATTAGAACAATGAAAAATCCTTTTGCATTGAAATTTTTTACATGAACACTTGTACATTTCATCCGCATCTATTACCACTTGGATTAATGCTC
Organism: Chrysaora chesapeakei; assembly: GCA_011763395.2. Taxonomy (NCBI): domain Eukaryota; kingdom Metazoa; phylum Cnidaria; class Scyphozoa; order Semaeostomeae; family Pelagiidae; genus Chrysaora; species Chrysaora chesapeakei. The sequence goes on from JAADKT020528653.1 coordinate 8,976, forward strand.
TTTATTCCTATACCTATTGATGCAAAAACATGAGATTCCCTGAGGATTGTATCTTTTCATGTATTACTTGAAATTCCCCAGGGAACATACGCTTGCAGTTTTCTTGACAATTTGAAGTCGTCTACCTGGCAAGTCAGAATTCAACCAACCATGGTGTGGTTCAAAGAATTTTCTGGTCGTTTCAGCTTTTGCTGTTGAGTATATTTGAATTGAATGCTGCAATGCAGAAAGTTTTCAAACAAACTGGATGCAGTACCTCGTCTCCTCGTCTACGACTATGTAAATGAGACCAAGGAGAAAGTTAGTCCAGAAACTTCACTGAGTTTAAGTGGTGCTTGCAGACAGATAACAAGCATGTTGCCATGTCTGGGAGGTTAGTATCTTAACTGAACCCATGATTCTCGTAGTTTAAAAATAAGGTCATTTATTAGAAATATAGGAGTAATGCCCAGCCCTTCCTTTTCACAGGTAGCAGCTATCGAAAGAGGAGCATGTTAGGTCTCCTACGACTGCGGTCGACCGTAACTCGAACGAACACTTGCAGGCTAGAGCAAACAAAAGGCTATCTCAAGAGTCATAAATCCACGACACGAACTGTTTGTCTGGCGAATTCAAGAGATTCCATAGTCTAGAGATTCGATACCTTGAAACTTGAGCTGTTGCGATATCGAAGCGCTTTAGTCACTTAACGAAAGTCAGAAGTGTACGCGGCCTAACGTTTTCGACAAAAAGCATGATACAAACATTTATGCTTTAACATTTCACGTACGAATGTTACTCATTATTTCTATCTGTCATACATTTACTTGATTGAGATAGTAATCAACAATAAAATAAGTAAAATTAGCTATAGTGGTACAAACTCTTTTACAGTAATCAAAACAGAAATTGTGACGGAAAAAGCATTTTTAGGTACTATTCAACTGAGAGGACACTTCAAATCCATATCTTTCTTCGTGTTTGCAAAAAGTGTCCAAATCAATTCATCTTGTCTGGTCTCCAGTTGTACCACCTTGGACATCTAGTTGATTTACAAGCGCATTTTCCGATCATCATTACGCTCATCTCTTTGAACCTCATGCCGTACATTCTCGGACACTTCAAGTAGAACCTCTTTGTTTTTTTGACAACAGGGTAGCAAGCAGAACAAGAATACGTCGGAATGCCGAGGCTTTTAACGCGCGGGAAAAAATGAGAACGGCATTGACCGTAGCAGAAATTATTGCGGATCACCTTCGGATAGCAGCCAGTTTCGGTGAGTGTGTAATTGAATTGGATTGTTTTGCAAAGTAATGGCGTGTCGTCTATGTTGTTTTGCGTGTTTCCGAGACTTATCGTTGATATTATCGCTGTGATGATTAGAGAGATAGCCAACATCTTGGATATCTAGAGAATAGGAGAGCTGTAGTTAATTTGAGGTTCTTTTGCCTAAGTTATTGAGATATAAAGTTCAATTCAAACTATATGCAGAATGGTAATCCTGAAATCAAAGGAAATATAAAGTGTAAACAGCGTTTTCAATGCCTGTTGACATCCCGACGATCAAATAAGCAGAATTTCGAACAGGCCAACTCGTTCGCGCGAAGAACTTTGGCGACTAAAGGGAAGTCATCTTTGCGTTTTGTCATTCGCTGCGGCGCAAAGTCGAAACAAAAATGCAGTACTGCACTCGTATTGCAACGAACCTTATCTCTTCGCGCGAAATTTTTCACCTGTTTGAGATTCCCTGTCGGGGATAATAATGGTTCGCCCAGTGTTTGGCCTAGTAGAAAAAGTTGAATCACATTACAACGAACCTTATTAACTCTCGATTTTAGCGAGCGTGATCTGACGGTCGGTGTTCTGCCTATAAACCCTATAAAAGCAATTTCTTAGGGAGATTGAGTCCTGCTAATTCCTATTTTTTGGGAATAAGTTATTTGCAAGCAACTTGGAAAGGTGTCTTTGGTCAGAGATGTTTCCATTGTTTCTTGCAATTTTGAAAACTTTGTACCACTCAAAAACAGGTCATTATTTTGTTATCTCAACATACCTTTTTGGGTGCGGATTGTTCAGTTCGATGAAAATGCCACAAAGCTTCGTCAGGAAGATCTTGCTTACCAGAAACAAGGAGTTGTTTTCCGGGGTTGTTTACCGAACGCTGGTCCAAATAGCTATACTTATCATCTAATGAACGTCATTCTGCTCTCTGGTAGGTAATTGTACTTTGCATATGACCCAGATTTGAGCTTATCACAATCTCCACACAACAGGGCATCACAGTCTAGTACTTAGTTTCTTTCTTACTGCAGTGAAAGATAATTCCCCGCTTACTAATACTTATCTTGAAGATAAGTTCGTTCAATATCTAATGCTATAAAATGCGGCATCAAAAAGGATGTACAGCTTTGATCAAATTGTCATTCAACAAGTTTTTTTATCAAATTGCGACTTCAAGAAATTATGTAATAAGACTGAATTGGTCCACCTGCCCACGCTCCTCCGCAGCGTCCTTATATTACTTTACCCCCGCTTATCTTGTGTTGTAGTCTAAAACTCTTATTTTCGCGATTGAGTATGTATGTACGTGTATAGGGTATCAATGTTATCATTTTGCTAATTCCGACGCATGCGCAAAAAACAATAAGCGGCGACATCTTTCTTACTCCTGTTTCCTTCGCTCATTTCTAGGAAGGCGCTGCGGAGGAGCGTGTCCACCTGCCCGTTTCGTTCTTGAGCGACAAAGCACCGTGTCACTCAATTTCAGTCTCTTACAGTATGAATTGCCCTTTCTTTTCTATTTACTCCCTCGTCCTGTCATAAGACCGAAGAAACAAATCATTGATGTGTAATTTATACCCAGATGCGAATCGAAATACACAAACCGGAAAAGTGAAGTAGAGCTGTCGAGAGGAGTGCTTTGAACACTACCTAATTAGCTGGTGAGCAGCCTCGTTCCCAGGCCCCAAATCGAATTTCCTCGAATCTCAATCGTCAAATCGATTTTGGCCCTGGTACCGGCCCACAAAATCTGCCAAAAATACTGGCAATTTTGGCCTAGGCATAAAAACAAGATGTAGATTAAGCAGATGTTCTTACTTCTTAGAAAGGACATGCAAAGAATTTCATTTATAACTGTAAGGCAAGATAAAATATCTCATGTAGCATCATTTTTTGGTTTTTATAGATGTTTTTTACATAGTTTTCGGCCTATTTTGGTGTGAAATTTTGAAGAAACTGTGACGCCACTTAAAATTTCTATTGTTTGAACAGCCAATCAAATTGCGAATAGACAAGGCCGATACCAGGGTCGAATATGGACA
>JAADKT020528764.1:0-12275 GCA_011763395.2 Chrysaora chesapeakei
ATTTATGTTTTGGGCCTCCTGTGGAATGAACACACGAAAGATGATTCAATATAGTCTTTTTGTAAAAAGTTAGGATAATGTGACCCTCTTCCTTTGCAGCGTCTGTGATCCAAAATTAATAACATGAAGTTTGCCTCAAATTTGAAAAAATTGCCTCTTGCACCAAATTACATTGAATTTAGCACCAATTGAAAGAGATTTTTCCTAAACCTTTAGAAGGCACTGCTTCAGCTTTTGAATGAGTTTCTCTGTGAAAACTTTTAACTTTTCGTAATTTTGAATTCTAACGCAAAGCCAGTAAAATGGCGAAGATTTTCCCGCCAAAATTGTTCGTCACCGGGCTCCTGAGCCGTCTTGGCTTTGTTATGAAAATAGCTTGCTTTAGACCAAGAGCCACAGCTAGCCGGTGTTTTTATAAAGGTGGTGCAATGCCGTTTTAACCTAAGTGTATTTTAGCTATTCAAAGTTTATTTTTACTTGTTTGCAGGTTTGGTTCAATAATAAAGGCTACCATGCTGTTCCAACTTATTTGAATGTTCTAAACAATGCAATCCTTCGGGCGAATCTCAATCCAGATCAAGATCCGCGAGAATATGGTTTGTATTTGATATTAATTATCATAAAAATAATAATCAGTCGGTTTATCATGAAGTGATCCTGAGTCGTCTTGAATTCGTTCTAACCTCATTCGTGCTTGCTTTGCTTGCTTTGGATATTTGATATGTTTGTGCATATTGGCTAATTCTGTAATTAATGTGGTCAGCTCTCTCTAAATTGGACGCATTTGACTACATTTGTTTTGAATAAGAAAGCTCGGCATGACCAAAGTATTCAATTTTCCTTGAAAAAGTAATTATATATTGTTGTATTTAGTACCCTTTGCAAATTTCATAAACCACTGCACAATGTTTAAAGAAACGAATTTTTCACAGAAAATTTTTCCTTTTATGGACTTGTTAATGCTTCAGCATAGTTGCAGGCAGGACATAGATTTTAGTCTCAGACAGGAGAAATATAGGAATTCTTGAAGCCCAAGATGAATCGTAATGAAATTCTTTCTTGGGTATGGAAAACGCAGTACTGAACTTTCTTAACTTTTTAGAGAGTCGAGTACTACTTTCTTATAAACAACTTTCTTATAAAAAACGTGTAGTCAGATTGTATTAAATAATAAGCCATCCCCTTTACAGTTTCAATATTATTTCAATGTTTTTTTCGATATTTTTTTATAGATTTGTTCTAAAAAAACTCAATCTGCCAATGTTGGTTCCTTTTCGTTCGTTCGTTTTGTAAACAAAATTTGCTCATATCTAAAATCACAATACTTGCTTTGCAGGCATAGTCGCTTACAATCATCCAATGGATTTCAATAAAGAACAGCTTGGTGATGAGACATTGTAAGACTTTTTATACGTTACTACTTTTGTGTTTGATTTTCTCATTCTAATAAAACCGAGACTCAAGTTAGCTATTTGCGAGAAACCGCGAAACAACAAATTCACTCATCCTAAACGCATTTTTCATTAGAAACTAAAAGATTGGCCAAGTACTGAAAGTTTCTAAAAATTTTTAGATTTCGAGTACTGAAAATGTCTTACGAGTTGCTGAAATATATAACCCAATTCAACCCATTTTTCGATCGTGTTTGAATGCTTTTTGCTTTCCAATTTGTCTGCATGTCAAAACGTAGGAAATTGACAGAAAACAATTAACAGACTGAAGTGAAAAGTTTCTTTGGTAAATCATTTTCCAATACTGGAGTTTCTAAAATTTTTGGTGATCCCAGAGTCTGAGTTTCTTATTGTTATAGTGAATATTTTTACTCTAAGGTTCCAAATGAACGTGCCCCCTCCCCCATTTATTAATTTTGAGTTTTCCCCCACCCCACGGACCTTTTTAGGACCCCCGTTTATTAATTTTGGAAGAAAAAATTTCACTTGTGAAAGGATTGAACTACGTTTATTAAATTTCCCCCACCCCTGGACTTTATTAGGACCCCCCGTTTATTAAATTTTCGAAAAATTGTACAAACGCTCTGCTGCTTCACTTTGTTCCTTTTTCTCTCTCTCAACTTGACTCGTCCCGCTAAATATCAAATAATTGAATTTACACTCTATTCTCTCCTTGTTTACCATGCAGCAAACCTGTTTCGTATAAAATTTTCCTGCGTTATTTTCTTAATTTTCTTGAATTTTAGGATGCAAGGATTTACTGACTTGTTGGTCTCGATATTCGTCATAATCGCGTTATCATTCGTGCCGTCAAGCTTTGTTGTTTATTTGGTGTCAGATCGCAATTCAAAATCGAAACACTTGCAGCTTGTCAGTGGCCTTAACCCTGTTGTTTACTGGATTGGAAATTATGTTTGGGATATGGTGAGATCTTGATCTTCATTTTTGTTTCAATGAGCCCACGTAAACAAAAACAACTAAATTATCATCTAAAGGTGGTTTGAAAAATGTTTCGTAGCTTGTTCGCGTAACTTTAAACCAACGGTTGTACACATTTATATGGATGTAGCAAGCTAATTAAGTTGGTAGAGTGGCTTATCCAACTGCATCGGGTGCATATAGCTTAACACTCTACGGTCCTACTGCGGTCCAAGTCTTTACTGCTACTACAAAACTGCAACGTCAAAACTCTTTGTGTATCAGATGTTCGCTCTTCTTGAAGGGTGTCAGTTTCAGGCCCCAGTTTCCCTATGCTTGCATGCTTCGTCTTGTCTTGAATTTTATACCGGGTAGCGCTCCACTTATACTATGACTATTCGCTCCGCTAAATCGTCTTAAAAATACCGTATTAGATATAATAGTCACAACTTATCATGACAAGCCTTTGATATTTAGTAGGGGAACGTTTTGGGAGAGACCCGTCACCCATCGTCGGGCAATGAGTTTTCTCTCTTATTCATTGCATAGGTCGGATCAAAAGGTGTGAAATTAACCAGACTTGCAAGAACGCTCAGTTTTTTAGCGCTCAGTTTCTAGATTTTGTGGCGCCGAAATTGCGTTCAGAGCAACTTTTGATGTTGTTCAACCAGGTTTCTGGGATAGAGTACAATACTTAATACAACCATTCGCTACACGTTTGATGAAAAATAGTGTAGTGCGAAGAAGACGTTATTATTTTCTTTCATTCCTAGATCAATTATCTGATCCCAGCAACATGTTGTATCGTGATCTTTCTGGCATTCAACCAGAAATCTTATGTTTCTGCTGATAATTTTCCTGTTACTCTTTGCCTGTTGCTGCTTTATGGGTAAATAAAGATTGTTTACTTTGAGTAACTTAATTCATGGAGCTTCCAGCAGCTCAGTAAAGACTCATTTTTTATTCCCTGCAATATTAATTCATTCCTTGCAATACTTCAAATACCTTGAATGTAGCAGCTGCTTGCATTTCCAAAACACCTTCTTTTCTAAGGCTAAAAGCCGAAAACATTTCTCCAAACAACATCAAACATTGTTGGAAATTATTTGTTCGCACCGTTTGGCCATCCATGTTGGAATTTGTTGGCTGAAGTTAGATTTTGATCAAAAATGTTCGATTTTGGGAATAAGGACCTATTGTTCTCAGTTTATATGGTAGACATTGGTTGTCCACGCAAGCGTAGTACATAGGACAGTCCCGCCAAAAATAATAAGAAGCAAAAGATCTGCATGGAATATAACAAGTATATAAACTTAAATGAAGAATACCTTGAATGAGCAAGTTATTTTGTTTATCCTCTAGTCATGATGCAATAATAGTAGTCCTGGGCAAAGTGGGTGAGAGAAATTTCAAAAAGGCATGTAAGACCACTGTCAAACTGTTTGCTTTAAATGTTGGGAGCAATCGGCCCCCGATGTGCCAGCAAATCCCATCAAATGTTGGAAATTGTTTTGAGAGATGGGCCGTCTGTAGAGATTGGCCAGGGCTTTATATAAACATTATTTGAGAGATGAATATCTGTGCTAGCCAGATGTTCATAGTTAGAACTGGAGTTGTACGTGTTCCCAACCTATGACCTGGGAGGATAAGCGTTTCGGCCTAGGCCAAGGCCTTGGAAATCGTTGTGAGAGATACCAGTTGAAGGGAGCACTCCTTACGAGAGCTGCTTACTGGGTGACTTTTTCACGGATTTGTACAGTCATCCCCAGCTTGGGTAGTTTGGTTGTATTGTGCACAAAAGAACTCTGTCGCTAATAGTTCATTTAATAGCTCATGTTAGAATTCCGTAGCCATAGGCTCGCATCCTCCTTGGAATTCTAAAATGCTTGGTCTGTGTGGCAACATGCGTTAGTGCTATTCCCAACAACTTTTATTGTATTCGTCTTCATAACTGTAATTTTCCGAGGTCGTCATATTGCTGACTTGAGTAATTTTTCTTACAGTTGGTCAATGACACCATTGATGTACCCATCTTCGTTCTTCTTCGACGTCTCAAGTACTGCTTATATTGTTCTTATCTGTACGAATTTATTCGTTGGAATAGTTGGAACCATATCTACTTTTATCTTGGAACTATTTCAAGATGATGCTGTAAGTACAAATCATGTGAATTGGAAAACCATCTGGCAATGCCAGCATGTTTAATCATTCTAGCTACCGTAAATGTTCTTATAAACGCCCAGCCTCTTTTAAACGCCCGTCTCCAATGAATGCCTCCTAAAATATTGACAAATTTAATAAACGCCTGATCTCTTATAAACGCCCGTCTCTAACAAACGCCCCCTTCTAATAAACGCCCCCTTCTTCGGTCGAAAAGGGTTATTAGAGTTTTCCTCAATCAGGTAATTTACATAGAAATAAAGGCAAGGGTTGATCTTAAAGGCTCTATACTATATTACAGATAATAGCCTCCACGAAAATCCATTTTCTCCAGTGACAAAGACGACTTTATTGATGTTCTGTAGACTATTTTTGAAAATATGATTATGATGAATTTATGATTGAAATATAGGTATGTCACAATAAGAGCCCTCCAAAAATATAGAAAATTAAATAATCCCTCGGGGCGTTTACTAAAGCATTTACAGTATACAGATTAAAGCCCGGCTTCCATAATCGGGGACGGTGGGAGCGGTTACGATGATTTGGGAACATTGTTTTAAGCATTGTCGCCGTTCGGGAATAACGACGCCATTATGCTCCGATCTCATGTTATATACAGATGTATTTTGGATGCAGGAACTTTCGCGTTTTTTGATCTTCGCCGTCGAAGGCGTCGACGACGGGAACATGCTTTAAAATCAGGTCCCCATCGCTGACGATTGAATAGGCTTTTCAATATTTATATTTATTAAAATATATTTAAATTTCTTTATAGCATTATTGTTTCTGAGTCTGTTAAATTTTTCTCAACAGGAACTTCAGAATATCAATGGGTACTTGAAGCAGATATTTCTTATATTTCCCAATTATTGTCTTGGTCGAGGATTGATGGACCTCGCTCGAAATCAGTTCACAGCCAATGTGTACGCTGTTTTCGGTAAGCAGTAATTAGTTTTCTTGAGGTTTCATGTGTAGGGTGCTGTTAATACAACTAACAAACATATATAACAACATATTTCCAGGGCTCCCTGCATGTTTCCAATGGTACTTCCCCCGAAAAATTCAATTTATATTTAAAATTATAAAGCGAGAAATTGGCTATTAAAATTAATATTCAAACATATTAGACGACAAGAAGCAGTATAAAATACTTTCAGCCTCATTTTGTTTGAAAATTAAGGGACTCAAGTCCCAACTCAGACCAAATGTTCCTTATAAAAGAGTGTACCATTTTTCCCTTAAAATTTCTAGCCGCTCCAATTGAACTCAACGAGTTGTGAACTTTTTATCGTCGATCGCATTTGCGTAACGAGATCTGGTTTGGTGCTGGCTTTATAAACTGCCCGCCATAATAGATGAAAGCATAGCCACTATTTGTTTGTTATTCGTAATGGCTGGTTTAATCTTAGCTCTAACTATTTGTTGCAGGTCAGTCCAGTTTTAAAGATCCTTTCAGTTGGTCATTAGTTGGTAGAAACATTTTTGCGATGTTTATCTGTGGTCTGATTTATTTTGCCATTACTTTGTTGATCCAGTACAATTTCTTCATAAAGTCCAGGTATGCTATCATCATTAATTTTGAGTTTTTCGATTGAAATTTTCTGCCTGATATGATTATGATAACTATAGACCTTGTAAAACTTTTCAAAAAGACTAGAAATATTAAGGGTGATCATAGCCTGCACCGAATACCCAATCCTCAAAAGAGACTCTCGAATGGCCAGAAGTTTAAGGAACCTCAGTACTGGAAAAATGTTGCCAAAAAAATTTCACCTCAGTCTGTAAAATATGTTCTTTTATACCTCTTTTGCCCGCAGGCTGGTTATAAGCAGTTTGTTTCTTTATTTGCACTTTGAGAATGCTGTTTTAGGTTGGTTTTCCGCGCTAAGAGTGAGCGCCTTACCTATAACGCTCGCGCAGACCAAGCATTTGTTGGCGAGGGTGGCCAAACGAAGCCAACATTTTGAAAATGCTGGGCGAATTTTTCGATCCTGATCAAACTATGAATTCTTAAATTGCCTATGAAATGAAATTTTACTTGAACCTTTTTTATAAAAAATAGAAACTTGGAAACATCCTAATGTTAAAAATTGATACGTGGCCAGAAAGTTTGCACTGGAAGTGTTGTTTGAAAATCGCAGGTCGCTGTGACAAAGCAAAAACAAATTGTGACGTCATGAGATTTGCAACACGATTCATAACACAGAAGCACACATGCTGTGGCTACTTCAAGGGAAGAAAGTTAGCAGGGAGAAAAATTTTACAGTTGTTCCGAGAGAGACCTTCATGTTCAGTGTACAATGCCTGAACGACTGCACTTTCTTGCAGAGATTGCAAACCCTGTGACACGCTTTTTGTCATACAAAAACACTAAAACACTAAATACTTGATTTTCCGATGTGCATATCAAGAGATTCCCTAACGTCAAATCCAAAAAAATGGCATCACTAAAACCAGCTTATTTTGTTCTACTAGAAAACCCTGATGATTTGAAATGTAAAATTTCATTTCATACGCACTTTAACGTTTATCGTACATGAAAATTTTCATTTAGGTATCACTGCATTATTCAGACGAAGAAAATTTTATTCATGCTTTAATTTTTACCTTTATTTTAAGACCTGGTAAACCAGCACAAATGTTACCAAAGAATGAAGAAGAGGATGTTAGCAAAGAGCGCATGCGTGTACACTCAGGGGAATCAGAAAACACGGATGTTTTAAGAACAGCAGATCTTACAAAGGTTAGTTGAAAATTATATTATGATAAACGGAAATTGCGAATGCCCTCCATATCTTCGCCATTTTGTTTAATCCATACCACAGTGCCTTTCTATCATAAAGGCCGGTTTTGCTGGTAGCCCAGTTGCCATAAGAGGCTTATTTAAATTCAAAATCATCCCGCTGTATCCTGAAAGCTGATTGGTGTTGAAAACACAATGCCAGTTCGGCTTCATTTACTGATTTGTGCATTTCGATCTGCATCTGGGTACAAATTCAACCTTAGTCGATTGTTTCGGTCTGTTTCCCGTCATTTATACTTGTATGTGTTTCGAACGAAAAAGATTTTTAAGTATGACCGAAGATGTTTTCACTATTGCTCGCAATTTTGAAGTTATGTACAACTTAAAGACTAAACCCACAATTGTCAACTAATGGAAAAAGACCAGCGTTTCCTAAATCTTCATGCTAGAAAGCTGTTTTGAAGTGGGATCTGAGTTGTATCAAAGCCGATTGTTAAATTCGTACACCAGCCAAGAGCCAACTTTTTAAAATAGCCTATTTTTACTTCTGTGTCAAAATCTAAGCCTTTTTCTGTTTAATCATCATATCTACTGCTTCAAAAATTCATTTTCTACTGTACGAGATAACTTTACGAGATAAAGGTCCCTTATTCAACAATGAAAACAAATCAAAGACATTTGCCTTTGAAGGTCGCCGGAATTCCTAACCAGAAGTTATTCTATTAACTATGATGGAAGGCTGTGTGTCTTTTCACTGTTGGTAACAAAATGTTGATGTCTGCTTATTTTTTGCAGGCAACCTGCATTAATGGCCGCTTTTTCTTATCAGAGGGGGGAGGGTGAAAGGGGGTATTGAAATATGCATTCATGCCTACTTTTGATGAAAAAATGCAAACGTCTGCCAGTTTTTGATGTCCCATGAAATTGTACCACGCAGTCATTTTGCTCTGCACGGGACAAAAGGATCAAAAAATCTGTTTGAAAAGGTAGTCTAAGTCAGTTTTTATGTAAACGGTTGTTTTAAAGGTTGCCTTTGCTATTTGCGAAGAGTGGGACTTACGTAGTGAGTCTAGGACTGTATACCGTTGCGGGATTTGTTCCTTATAAGGGTATTCGATTATTCTGATTCATAATTCTTTGTTTGCTGATCTTTTTTAGATTTATAAATCGCGGTTTTCAAGAAAGAAATTGCTTGCTGTAGACAGACTGTCGTTTGGTGTTGGGAAAGGAGAGGTAAAATGATCACTATCCGTCATGCACAATATGCATTTTAGCAAACTATACATATGCCCTTGATGCTTTTTATGCAGAAAATACAGTATGCACTATAAAGCATTAAATATGCTCTATACACTTTGCGATATGAACGATAGAATATTCACTAAGAGCATTGCATAATAAAGTAAACGAGAACAGACTGAAATGTTCTTTAAATGACTGACTAAAACAGGCTGAAATGTTTTTCAAAGTGGCTGCAAAACTAACTTTCAGGCAACTTAATTTTAAGCAATAAGTGATATTTCCGCTACAATATCATTCAATAACCTTTGCTGCGTCTACTTGGAGAAGATGCAAAATAGTTTGATTTTTCTGATTTGCAGCTGATATCTTGTTGACAAACATTCTGCAGGTTCTTATTTTTCTATATGCTTGTTTGCCGGGTTATGCTTTACAGTTAACAATCAAAAATTGTTTGTCAAACCTTTGGTATTTTGTCATCTAGCAAAGTTTGAACATTTTGCACGCCAAAAAACTTAGCTTGTCAAGCACAAATAAGGCCTCGTTTACACTATACCGGAATGCTTTCGGAGCGTCTTGATTTTCGTGTCGGATAGGGTTGGTGTTTACACTATGCCAGAGCTATCCGATACGAAACGCTCCAAAAATTGGAGTGATGTTCGCTCCGTTTTGTAGATGACATGAAAATCACTCCGCTCCGGATGTAATTGACATTCTTTCGTGAGTATTGGAATTTTCTGTTGTTTCGGCTATCTGGCATAGTGTAAACGGGTCTATCCGATATGAAAATCAAGACGCCACGATAGCTATCCGGTATAATGTAAACACTAGCCCTATCTGATATTGATTAAAGCAAGGCGTGGCGCTCCCGTTGCTATCCGGTACAGTGTAAACGGTTCCTAAGCAGAATTCATTGCACGATGTTTTTAAAACAGTTCAAAACATTTCTTACTTCTCGCTAGCAAAAAACTTTTCACTGTATTGTCTATGCATTCACATGATTGAAAAAGACCGGCGTTCCTGCTAAATATTTGCTGAACCATTCATGCTATCAATATGTAATATTATAGTAACTAAGTTGTATCAATGCTGAATGTTAAATTCGTCTACCAGCAAGGAACCAACCTTTGAAAATCAACCTTTTCATTGTATTGTCTATGCGCTTAAAAGGTAAGAAAATCCCATTGTCACGAAATTGGATGCGGGTAACATGAACTCAATAAACTTCCAAGTTTCTGGTGGATATCTAAAGGGTTTTAGCTTTGTAACAAAAATGTCCTAAATTAGCTGTTAAGCTTGAAAGGAATGCATGTACACTTTTGAAATTTCCTTTCAGTGTTTTGGTTTACTTGGTGTGAATGGTGCCGGTAAAACGACAACATTTAAAATGTTGACTGGTGACACGGATGTTACTGCGGGCAACGCCTTCGTTGGTAGTTACAGGTAATAGCTACTTTGTGTCTTTCATACTTCGCGAACGTTATATTATAATAATGAATTTAGAAGGGCATGGATGAGAATTCTGCCCAACCTTTTTTTACATCAGAATTTAATCATAGCCAAAGAAATTTCGTGAATTTGAAAACATCCTTCTTTTACCGAATCAACTTACTTGCTCCTAAGTGCACAAAGAAAGAATAGTTCTAACTTACAGCTAAAGGGAGTTTGCAAAGGGCATATTTTGCTAGAATGTAGGCATTTTGCTTTCCGAATTCCTGTTATTGATAATTACGTTCATGATTTCTGCGGAAAAGAGAAAAGTTATCTACTTCATTACAGTTGACGCTTACTATCTCGAACCTGGGTTCTTCTTTTCTTCTTCTTTTCCTTCTTTTTCTTCTTCTTCTTCTTCTTCTTCTTGTCGTTCTTTTTCTTTCTGTTCTTCTTCTTCTTCTGCTTCTTCTTCTTCTTCTTCTTCTTCTTCTTCTTCTTGTCCTTCTTCTTTCTGTTCTTCTTCTTCTGCTTCTTCTTCTTGTCCTGCTTTCTCTTCTTCTTTTCTTTCTTGTTTTTTTTCTTCTTCTTCTTCTTCTTTTTCTTCTTCTTCTTCTTCTTCTTCTTCTTCTTCTTCTTCTTCTTGTCCTCTTCATCATCATCGTCATCATCATCATCATCTTCTTCTTCTTCTTCCTCCTCTTCTTGTGCATCTCCTTTTTCTTCTTTTTTTTCTTCTTCTTCTTTTCCAACTTCTTCTTGTCCTTATTCCTCTTCTTCTCTTTCATCCCGTCCTTCTTCCTCTTCTTGTCCTCCTTATTCCTCTTATCCCTTTCATCATCTTCTTATTCTTCTTCTTGTTTTTCCCTTTTTCTCCTTCTCCTTCTTCTTCTTCTTCTTCTTCTTGTCCTTTTCTTCGTCTTGTTTTTGTCCTTCTCCTTTTTCTCTTTCTTCTACCTCTTCATAAAACTAAATTCCAGATGGCGAATCATCTCGATACAAGATAGGCGAAAGTGCATGTAAATCCTAGAATTTTGAGAATGAAAAGTTTTGTTCTTGGAACGAATGTTTTCGTCCCTTATAATGTTCAAACTAGTAGAGGTCAGCTGTTTAAGATAGACCACCTACATATAATTGTCAGATGTCTGTATGTATTAGGATCCCAACTCTGTGTTTGTGTATGGTAGTCTGGAAATGCTGTCCTTATGGTGTCAGTTGATTTCTTGCCTTCTCGTATATTTCATGTCCTAATTTTTACGTTTTGTTTTGATACTTCTTAGCATTTTAAAAGACGTAAACAAGGCAAGAAAGCAAGTTGGTTATTGTCCTCAATTCGATGCTTTTGATGAGCTGTTAACAGCCAGAGAAATGCTAACGTATTATGCAAGAATTCGTGGAATCCAGAGAGAGTTTGTTCCACAGGTATAACTTGCCAGCCTTCTATTATCTCATAAAGATTGCTTATAAACTGAGTAGCAAACTGGTTTTACGCGATTGCCAAGTGACCATCCCGGGGAGTACTTGACCCTGAAATGTAAAGAGATGTTCCTACGAGTTTTTACAATCCATCCTGACGAAATGTTGAGGAAATTTGATTACATACCCACTTTTAAGGTACTTCAGGCGTAAATTGGACTAGCTGTTGGGAATTTTAAAGAAATATCTACTCATATGAGGAGCACATTCCTGTCAGCCTACATTATTCGCCAGCTCGATTTTGAACGGAAAAGACGTTTTTGAAAATCAGGCGGGTTTTATGACGGTATGTATACATAGTGAGTGACATTTTTTGAGGTGTCACTGCACATATCGGTAGTATATTGAAAATCAGCCTCGTTGCCTGGCTTACTGTCTCTAAACATGTAGGTATATACAATACGATAAGGTAACGATAATATCTTTTCTTTTCACGTAATTGGGACTATAGCCTTTTGTTTGCTCTTAAATACCCCCTGATTCGCCGGCTTGGCTACTGAAAATATTCATTAAATCGAAGATGGTGCAAAGGTCTTTTTTGATGAAGATAGACCAACTTTCAAAGCCAAACCAAGTCTGAACGAGTATTGCAGGGCATTGTTACGTCTGGTTTCTTCTGCGGAGCTGCGAGTTCCAAAAATCAGTTGCCCCGTTTCTGCATGGCAGAAACGTGCGCTCTGTCTAAATCGAAATACAACTATAAATTACAAGATCTTATTCTCTTAGGCCTTTCTCAAACTCAACCACAAAGTAGCTCGGTTGTGAATGTAATGATTGTTTATTTTTCTACAGATTGCTGAATGGGGAATCAGCATGATGGACTTGACATTATATGCTGATAAAATATGTGGTGA
>JAADKT020528986.1:0-12270 GCA_011763395.2 Chrysaora chesapeakei
AACCGATTGCAAAGGTTGTTAAATCGGAAACGAGGCTAGCAGTTTCAGTAAAACCCGTCGTACTATAGCGCGATCTGTTGACGTCACTGATGATGTGGTATGAGAAATCAACATACTAGATTAAACCGTCGCACTATAGAGTGACCTGATGACGTCACTGATGATGTCACTGATGCTAGAAGCCGGTGGAGAAGGAGCCTTCCCGGAGAAGTGGACTTTCTTTGCAACCTACTGACAGTATGTTTGGTTATGATGTATGTTATAATAATATGTGTATAACTTTTAGCTAATAAATTATTGACAATTACATCAATTTTATATGCTGAAGCATATTATTTACAAACAATCTCTGACACTTACCATTGAACAATGCAGTGAGCTTCGTCAAATGCAACTCCAACACATGAAAATTTGAATGCTGGAGAAGAAAGAGATTCTTCCAATGACTTGTTG
This sequence comes from Chrysaora chesapeakei, assembly GCA_011763395.2. Classification (NCBI taxonomy): domain Eukaryota; kingdom Metazoa; phylum Cnidaria; class Scyphozoa; order Semaeostomeae; family Pelagiidae; genus Chrysaora; species Chrysaora chesapeakei. The sequence goes on from JAADKT020528986.1 coordinate 454, forward strand.
CAAGCATAGACTCTTGAGAGATGAAGATTATGTTGTAATAAACACCTTCCTCAACTTCACACATACCATCTTCTGACTGATCAGCATAGATAGCAACAGGATTCTGTCCAATTTCTTTCACATGGGCTACTTGATCCATCATAAGTGACTGAAAAGGTGATACGACAATAATACAACTGATGAAGGGAGTAAAACCCAACAAGTATTGAGCAATGGTCGGGATGGCTTGGTATAACAGAGGCTTCCCATAACCAGTTAGAGCACTAAAATACAAGTTCTTCTCTTGGAAGAAATGTTTCAGGGCATTTATCTGATCCTGGAAAAGGTATTGGATATTGTAAAGGTGCTTTACAAACTGAAGGTCTTCGTTAAACTTTTCCTCATCCCATACAAATTTGTTCACACAGCTAGCTTTCACCATTTTGATAGAGGAGAATAGATGCCGCGCCATTTCCTTGGACAAAAGAATTGCCCTACTGTGATACTCACTAAATCATATATCGAGTGGGTTACCAAAAAGTTCGTGACTGGTTATGATTGGTCGATAAGCAAAGAGAATACAATAGAACATGGCAAATTTGAAATTGGACGTGAACAAGCTTTTTGTCTGCGACTATGAGTGACCTTAGGTCGAGTGCAGACTCTACATTTGACCTACAGGAAGTTTTTAGGCTTCGCGCAGCCTCCTTTTTTAAGCTCTGAGTTTTCACGTTTAGGTTGGTCCAACATTTGGGTGATGACTGGTTTTCTACGATTTTAAGAGTTGTGAAAGGGCCAACGTGCATTAAGAGAGCATCTGATCAACGTGCCTATTTACGCACTTGAAAGGAAAAATGACACTGCCAGACAAGTGAATCCTACACCATACTTTGTTGAGTATTGAGGACATAAGAGTCATCTTGATCAAAATGAAAAGCTGTTAATGTTTGGTGCAACACATTTGGTGCAACGCATGGTCTAAAAAATTTTACAATTTCCTACCATTCCGATAAAAAATACCATTCCTATAAAAAATATGGTGTTCAGGTTGTTCATCCTTTGTCTTAATTGTTCAGCTTTCAATTTTTGTGGAACAGCAAACAGATCAATGTGCTCTATCAATTTAACTTGAAATTTTGCAACTTTCTTTTAGGCCGGCAGTTTTGAATTATGGGATATGGGATCAAATTCGTGTTGATCATGGCAAGGAGTTTTATCTGACTTTGTTTGCTCAAGAGCAACTGGTCATTTGAGGAACAATGTTCTTAGAAATCCATGGGCTTAAACAACTCAAAAAGAGTAAGTATGTGCAGTAGCTTGTAGCATTCACGGGTGCAAATACAGCTGTGACTCCAAATCCTATATCTGTTATGAAGTCACGATGAAGTCACATGTCATGATGGGCCATTCCATTTCTTGCATTTTCCATTTTATAACTTGCCAGCTAAAAGACTTTGGCCTGAAATCAATGCTGGAGTGAATTACTCAATCCAGAATGCGTTGATTGAATTGTGGAACGAGGCTCTGCTCGATGCTTATGATGTTGTAATGAAAGTAGCAATCTTTCTTGCGGTTATTAAAGCATGCTCTGTATGAAGCACAGGCCATAGTCTTAATGATTTTGCTTCATAAAGCTGGGATCATCAGATAGGCAAGTGCAACAAAGCAACAATGGTAAGCTTAAAAACTTGGTTTGCTGTTAAGACACTGCTTTGGGTTTTGTTAAGGCTATCTTTCTTGGCAGTTGGAAAATAAGGGACACTTGGCTGAGTTTTCACACACCCAAGAATTTTCTGGTCTGTGCAAAATGATTTCAGGCTGCTGATACTCCCGGGAGGCCTAAAAAAAAGCTTGTCTACAGCCATACCGGCCACACCCAACTAACTAGAGCAGGTAAGGTCAAATCAGAAAACGCTATTATCACACAAAGAATGCAGTATATGGCACACTAGTTACCTACCTCCTGACACTTCTGAAAACGAACTTAAGGTAATTTTGATGTTCAAAATAGGGTGATGGCAACGAAAATACAACAATGGTTGCCAGCGGCTGATGAGAGAACCTTTGTAACTTCATTTCATAAACAGCTTGGAACGATGGGGGTATGATTTGCGATAAATTTAAAACATGTACTCTCTTAAGGCAGGGCCGTTGGAATAGGCCTGAGTCCAGTAGGCCTATTGAACAAGAAGGTATGTAAACAATGTTGTTAACAAGGGACCCCTAAACTGCAGTAGAACAGTAGAGCCGTGCAAAAATATAAAAACAGGAACATAAAATTTCACATTTATTTATTAAGTTGTAACGACAAGGTCAATCACATCTTGCTGAATCTTTAAATTTTTCTAAAAATCCCAAAAACTATAAACCCTGATTATGTCATCTTCTCCTGCACTTTTATGCATCACGAACATTCTGCTTCTGCATCTCTGTCCATATTAAGCCATTGAAGTAGGCACTGGTAGCATCCAATTGGTTGTCCACACAGTGTTGCCACATGTAGGGATTTCCACCTATTTTAGGGACTTTTGTGAATTTGTAGGTTGTAAGGAAAACCTACGGGATAAATGAATAAAAGTAGGTAGATTTCTGGAAATTGTAGGGATTTTTAATTTGTTTGCCGCCAAACAATCGAATTGTTTTTTTGACTTTGATCACCAATTAGCTTTTAGTGATTTCCTCTTGGGTAGTTTCCAGAAGAGAGCATAAAAGACAATAGAAACTTATACCCTGTAGAGCACTGTTGAAATCTTTTTTCAAGGTCGATTTCCTCTATTCATGTTACTCCTTATTTGGTAGAAGCTAATTTTATCGATGTTTTTAAGTTAAGGACTTAAAAGCGTGTAAGTTGTGTTCACAATCCACTCTCAAATTTGCTCAGTACTATCAGAATGCAAGAACACACAAGAAGAAATTTACAATGCCAAAAGACCTTGATAAGAAGTATCGTGCACTAAAGTATAGGAACAAATGTGAAAAAGAAGAATGGGTGCGTGACTGGTTGTCAGTTTCCAGGAAAGGCTCATACAAGGCGTATTGCAATGTATGCCATTAAGATCTTGCCATTGGAAAATTGGAATTGATCGATCACACCAAAACTGGTTTGCACTCTAGATTGTCAAAAACAAGTTATGTTGGCTGAAAGGTCCCCAAGGGTTGATATATAATATAATAATAATAATAATAATAATAATACAGCATATTTAAAGTAAGTAGCCTTTGATAACCGTTGTAACCAGTTCTTTACAAAAACTTTTCAAACTTCATAGAATACCTTTCCTTGTCAAGAGCTAAAACTTTTTTGAGTTTGTTGAGTGATATTTTGAATTTTGAAAAAGTGAGAATTTTTTTCCATACTGAGGCCTTGTAGGTGGATGAAAAATTTGGCTGCTAATCCACTCAAAATCGAGTTTTGTTCAGAACTTTACCAAACTGGGCAAAACTGTGTACTTTATTAAAACCTTGAACTTTCTTGACATTAGGAGGTTTCACAGGTTTGAGTGTGAATGTCTAAAGAAATTTTCGGGATGGATGCTCCATGAATGGGAGAATCATTCTGGGTGTTATGGAGTATAATTAAAATTACAATATATTCCTTCTTTTCTTACTTTGAAATAGGGTATAGTCAATGCCACTGCCACAAACAGATTGAGATTGCTCACACCATTAAAAACTAACTGGATGCCCGGCGTTTCAAACACTGTAAGAAGATGAATGACCATAGATCTCTTGTGTAAGTAACTGCGAAAGTAACTGTGGAGGAACTTGCTGAGAAAAATGTGTATGAATGACCATAAATATATTGTTTCATTAATAAAGACAACCTTGCTGATGGAAAAGCAGTGACTATTCTGCATCTGATGCTCCTTTGCAATGCTGAATTTTCCGAAAAAATGTTTATAGGAGACTTTCTATCTTTCAGCCCCAAGGGAGGAACAATCTAAGAGTGATGCAAGATACTGTGAGAATTTCCTGCCTTCTTATGAATAATTATATTAAAACATGTATCGACCTTGCATAGCATAGCTGCGAGGAAAAATACGAGGAGATAAACTGTTTCTAAACAAACTTCCTTTGTAGTTCTACATGCTTCGATGTTCCCTGTCGAGAAGGAAGAGAACAAGCAAGACCCGGCTCAGGAAATCGGGAATGTGTTTATAGCATTGTTTATCACTTGAAACAGATGATGCATGATTGCCAGTGGGAAGTACAGAGATAGATAACACATTACCGTTTTACTTCTATAGATACTGTCAATCAACCTGGAGCTGTTAAAATCAAAGTGAATGGTCGTGCTAATGGTAAGTAATAATGGTGGCAAGTATGAGTGCTGCAACTACTTTCAAGTTGTGCACTCCATTACACTTGTGTGCGTTGCAGCATAATGTTTCAACAGATGAGATGTTTTGAATTTTTACAGAGCCATGGATTGATATAATAACCTGTTGTGTAAAGTCATGTCTTGCGGCAATGGTGAGAAGAAGGCTAAAATGAAAGAAGTGGGTGGGAAACTGCTGAAGTGGGTGGGAAACCGTGAGAATAAAATGAACAAACATTGCCAAAGCATATCGAAGTGGGCCAGACATAAGAGAAATTGAGTTAAGGTACCCAACATGTATTATAAGAACAAGGCATGTATAGATGCGATAGTGAAAACCTTCATACCTCCTACACCTGACCCTTTACCAGACGGTATTTGTAACTCCTTGGAGATGGACATCACATCAGAAGTTCAAAAGAACATTTTCCATGGCCAAACATAAGTTTTTCATGATATTATCTATTATATCATTTGTTTCACATGAAGTTCATTTGCATTGCATATTTCATATTTTTCAAATTATATATGGCTTATCCTCATCAGGAGGCTCATGATAGGCTTGTTAGAGCAAGGTTTAATTCTGTGGAAGCTTTATGGAATTTTCCTTCTGCAGCTGAAAGGCTTTTCTCAAAACTACGGATTGCAAAGCATTGATTTGCTAGATAGATATTTCAAACATCTGTAGGATTTTGAGAAGAATCTTACACTGATATTTACACATTTCAATGATGTGGCTGCGAAAGTGATTCATGAGTTCATAGATATTATTGCAAGAATTACAGAAGAAATCGGGAGTCTTATTCTGCTTCAAGAGAACAATTATCCAATGGTACATCAACACCGAGGGACTCGAGGCCGACCAAAATTTGAAATAACAGAAGATCAGCTGCATTTTTCAAGATTGTTTGGATTCAGCTGGACAGAAGAGCAGAAAATTCTTGTTGTTTCAAGAAGTACGCTGCTGAGAAGATGGGCAGGACTTGGGCTAACTTGAAATAAATATCCTCAGTCAAATATTGAAGATGATGAAATGAAGCAAGTTGTGCAAGACATAATGTACTCCAACCCAAATATAGGACGAAAAAGAATGATTCGAGCTTTGAGGGGAAGGGGCTTATTGGTGCAACATTTGTGCTTTATGCTGGTTTGGTACAATTAACCATCGTAGATACAGAGTACTCTGTCTAAATTCTTTGTGGCATATCAATGTCTGCCACAAATCGATCAGTTAGGGCTTTGTTGTGCATGCATGTATAGATTGATTTTCTTGACTGATTACATACCTTACCTGCACTGACCAAAATCAAAGTGAGACAGTTCTTGATATATATTTGGAGGCATTAAGAAACTTTGGTATGCTGTCACATGTGTGAAGTGCCAACAGGTTAGAAAATAGCTTGGTTGCTCATTTCATGCTTTAAAGTAGAGTGGAAGCAGAGGCAGTTTCAGAATGGGAAATTCTGTCCACACCCAAAGAGTGAAGAGACTTTCGAGGTGTTTACATGGGAATTCTATCATTTTTCACTGCTATTTTTTAATATTTAGAAGACAAAAATTTCCTTGATCCTCTATATCAAATGTATCTATTTGTGCTGCATCATGTTTACAAATAAAGAATCATTGCTTCTTTGGCACAGTTTGTTGAAGGGTGTAACCACCATCCAATGAGAACTGCAAACAACATGAGTCCTTGTATGCAATCGTTTAGTGGAGTCATAAGGCTGTGCAATTCTTATAACACTGGAATCGATGGAATACTGACACTGGAAAATGTGAGCATTGATCCTGCTGGACCAACTCTAGATGAAGATTACTATCAGGTGATTGTACCGGATATTAATTCAAATATTCTACAGAAGCAGCGTGACAGGCTCAAAGAAATTATGGTTGACCCTTTCAAAGAACTTTGGGACTTGGTAAATTAGTATACATTAACCTTGTCCAGAATCTAGACCCTAGCAAAAAACTTCAGTGACAGATATGACTAGGGTCATTCCATATGAAATCATCAGATATTTATATATTTTGTAACCTATCATCTCAGATTTAGCTGAAATTTGAACCAGTTGCTGGCATCAGTGAAAAACAACAAAATCCAAAATTTCAAATCAATATCTCAAATGGTTTCAGATTTACGGACAATAAAAAATGTACCCTTTTTGGGCGTGGTCCACCCATATTTTCACTATGCAAATTTGGGCAAAGTTCAGAAATCTCCTTAATTAGTTCTATAAGAGATGTAACCTTGAAATTGGGTGAAATGTACCTATTTTTCATGAAGAATCTGAAAATCACATTCTCAATCCCACCAAACTGACAGTCCTTTGTAATTTTGATCAGTTAAATGGACTCCTCTTATTCCAAACGTTGACATCCGCTAACATTTGAATGAGTTTTTGATCATGTCTCTAAACAGATACAAGGCTCATTCATTTGAAAGATATCATTTGAAAGAGTATGCTTTTGTGCATAAAAAATCACTAGAACAACTATTTGCATACTTGAGAGAAAAAAAATAGTTTAGTTTGAAAATTTGGGATTTTTCCTGAATTTTCGCTTTTTCGGACTGTCACTATGTTACGGAATAAGATCTGTTTATATCATTTTTTGGAATTTAATAACTTTGTACTAGCTCTGAAATACATTAATAATGCAAGCTTCATTTTTTGGAGATATAAAAGGACACTAACATTGTATTACTTTACTCAAGACCAGATAGAAACAATTCATTTACATCTTTCAGTTCATTTTCTGTAATGCCATATGTACGACCAGTTGCAGTCACTGGAGCTTTTATCTGGCACAGTATGTTGAGCACTGATACCCAGCATGTTTCACAATAAATATGAGGTAGTATGGATGACTCTTCCAGAAGCAGCTAAAATCTGTCGAGAGTTGATTCGTTGTGGATGCAATAAGGAAAAAGGTTGTCGAGGTAACTGTAAATGTTTTAAGTCATCATTGAAATGTACAGCACTCTGCAACTGCGATGGAGACTGTGAAAGCTTGTCTTAGATTGTATTCTTCGATATCTGTAGGACAAAGATTATTGCAAAGTTTTTTCATTAGTGTTCACGTTTAGTTGTTTCCAAATAGTTAACAGAAGTAATATATTGTATTTGTCCATATTTTATTGTTTCATGAACGAGAAACAAAGCAATATATGAAAATAAGCATTAAAACAAGAATTCCAGGGGGTAGCTTATCTCGACAATGTCTACATTTTAGAGGAAATATTACCAAGAAACTCGTAAAATTGACATATTATCTAGCATCAACTGTATCTTAATCCGTTGCTACAACAAAACTCCTATTTTTAAAAGCTTAATGCAAAAACTACTCGATCATTTTTACTGTGTTACCCCCTGGATTATAGAAACTTCAAAGCTTCCGAATAATGAAAGAACTTATACTTTTGATGAAGTAATTTTTTTCATATGGGCGTGGCATTTTGGTCCGTAATATACACCAGCACAAGAATTTTGGGTGGGTCCAAGCTGGAATCTGACCTACTTCATATTTAGTGCCCCTGTGCCAAATTTCAAGCTTTTACCCCCAATAGCACAATTTTTGCACGAATTCCCCCAACTACACTAGTTTTATTGCAAATTGTAATGCAAGCTTCAAGTTTGGCGGAAACAGGCAGTTTGACATGCTAAAAAGGATAGGATATGTGCCTCAACTGAGAAATGCCCCTTGTGCTATTTTTAGACTAGGGTAATTGGTACCATGCCTCTACATAAGCTATCACACTAGTTTTATTGCAAATTGTAATGCAAGCTTCAAATTTGGCGAAAAGGGGTAGTTTGACGTGCTAAAAAAGAAAGGATATGTGCCCCAACTGAGAAATGTCCCCTTGTGCTATTTTTAGACTGGGGTAATTAGTACAAGTCCTCTACATAAGCTATAACACTAGTTTTATTGAAAATTGTTATGCAAGCTTCAAATTTGGCGAAAAGGGGTAGTTTGACGTGCTAAAAAAGATAGGATATGTGTCCCAACTGAGAAATGCCCCCTTGTGCTACTTTTAGACTAGGGTAATTGGTACCAGTCCTCTACATAAGCTATAACACTAGTTTTATTGCAAATTGTAATACAAGCATCAATTTTGGTGAAAACAGGCAGTTTGACATGCTAAAAAAGATAGGATATGTGTCCCAACAGAGAAATGTCCCCTTGTGCTATTTTTAGACTGGGATAATTGGTATCAGGCCTCTACACAAGCTATAACACTAATTTTACTGCAAATTGTAATACAAGCATCAAATTTGGCGAAAACAGGCAGTTTGATATGTTAAAAAAGATAGGATATGTGCCCCAACTGAGAAATGCCCCCTTGTGCTATTTTTAGACTGACCAGATATATTTTTATACCATACCAGACCTCTACAAGAGCTATAACGGTAATTTTGTTATAAAGTGTAATACAGAAATCCAACTTAGGGAATAAGGGTTGTTTGATACTCTGAAAAAGACAATATATTGATCATCATTACTGTTTTCATAAAAAATGCTATAATTTTGTGGAAAGTGAGATTCTTTCGATATTAATCGCTATTCCATAGAAACCAAGAGCAATCGCGTGTTCTTGCTGTCCGCCTTCGATATTATCAAGGAAAAGCTTCGCCTTATCCAGCCCCTGTATAAGAATCAAACGGCAGTGATTCCAGATGGTAGAGACGTCAGCGACTAGGTTGGCATCACATGGGAAGTGAGGCAAGGCTGTGTACAATCGCCAGACTACTACAATATCTACAGTGAACACATCCTACGGCCTGCCTTTTGCAGTTCTCAACGGAGCTAACGTCGATGGTGATTGCATCATGAACATCAAATACGCTGATGACAGAGACATTACAGTAGGTAGTAGGTTGTTACGTCAAGGAGAATGATGCTGCTGGGGTGGCACTTAGCACTGATGACCGTGATGATGGTGTTAAAAATCATAAAAAAGTTCGAAGGGCAAGATCGATGTGAACCGCGTGCAGCCGAAGCAAATCTCACCGTTCAAATACTTCGGTATTTCGTTAAGGAGGACGGGAAACCAAAAATAAGCCTCAGAATAGCGTCATGGTCATACAACAAGCAGGCAGCAACGAATACTCTGAAGAAGCCTTGCTTGCCTTCGAATATAAGATGAAATTAACAAACCTCAAAACACTTTATCGTTTCTTGCATCACGGTGTTCCTGCTTGGTTTATTCCAAGGAACCCTGCTTCAAATCATCAAAAAGCGACATTTCATAGCAACTGTTACAGCATACGTAGAGGTTTCTTTTCTGTTACCATAATCGCTGCCTCATAAATGCACAAGCAGGCATTTTTCACTTGGGCTCCGTATCCTATCTTTTCAGTGTCTCAAACTACCCCTATTGCTTTTGCTTAAGTAGACGTTTGGTACCTATTACCCCAGTCTAGAAATAGCACAAGGGGGCACTTCTCAGTTGGGGCACATATCCAATCTTTTTTATGTGTCAAACTGCCTGTTTTCGCCAAATTTGATGCTTGTATTACAATTTGCAAATAAAACTAGTGTTATAGCTTATGTAGAGGACTGGTACCAATTACCGCAGTCTAAAAATAGCACAAGGGGGCATTTCTCAGTTGGGACACATATCCTATCTTTTTTAGAATGTCAAACTGCCTGTTTTCGCCAAATTTGATGCTTGTATTACAATTTGCAATAAAACTAGTGTTATAGCTTATGTAGAGGCCTGGTATCAATTATCCCAGTCTAAAAATAGCACAAGGGGGCATTTCTCAGTTGGGGCACATATCCTATCTTTTTAGCATGTCAAACTGCCTGTTGTCGCCAAATTTTATGCTTGAATTACAATTTGCAATAAAACTAGTGTTATATCTTATGTAGAGGCCTGGTACAATTACCCCAGTCTAAAAATAGCACAAAGGGGGCATTTCTGAGTTGATGTCTATATTTTATCTTTTTAAGCGCATCAAACTACCCCTTTTCACCAAATTTGATACTGGTAACATAAAATGCACAATTGTTTCACCAACATCCCCACTATGAAAGGACCTGCTCAAAAAGGACCCGATGACATCGTCATAACTATTTTATTTTTTGAAACGCTACAAAATGTATATCAATCAAAAGCTCTCAATGTGTTCTATCTATTTTTGTCATTTTCTTTCATATTAAATGGCTATTAAGCGAATTGAAATGGGTAAAAGGTATATTTTTATGATGTCATCATGACCTCGTATATCACGTGATAGAAGCATTTCTTGATTTGGCTCCTGGTCTTCAATGATTCAGCGTGGTCGATTTACCGGGAATCAAGTTTAAAAACAAAGGTTAGGCACTTCCTTAGATTGCAGGCCAAAATACCCTGTCTAAACTGGATTCGGGTAAGTAAATTTATTGGCATAATAGTTCCAAGACTTACTTTAACAAAGCTAATGTGAGGCATTGCTAGTCCCAAATGGAGCTGCTCCATCACATTTAATAATAGTTTATTTTATCTTCATCCCGCCTTTTGAACAGAATTTTTTCTATAACTATTCTCTGTACACTAAGAGCTGCTCTTCTCTGATGTGCATTCACAGTTGTTTCACTAGACTCTGGAATGAAAAAAAGCGTTTTGTTGAAAATTTTTTTACTGTTTTGCTTTGAAGCACTTGCTTTGGAACAACCTCAAGAGCTACCATTTGCTTCAGATCATCCCCAAACTGAGAAATCCACACCATGATAGAACAGAAACAATGGTCAGTAGATGGTGGCTCTGTCATACAAAAAGCAAGTAAGAAAGTGTTACAGTGCTAAATGAAATTTGAAAATATCTTTGCGAAAAATACATAGCAAGTGTGGAACCATAGTCATAAGAAAAAACTATAGTCTGGAAGCGAACAATGACCATTTTGTTTTTGAGAGCGTTACTTGGACTGCACTTGCCATGCCCGTCAGAAGTGCACACAAAATTAACATAGCGGACACAGATTTCATTGTGGGGGTTGATTTCAATTTGATGTTGAGCCTTATTGACGAAGACATACTAGGGAATGAAGTTGCAATTGATGAAGAAATGGATCAAATTATAGGGCCGGTAAGCACTTATGATTTAAAAAAATTAAATCCTTTCTCAACAAAATTCGTGACATATTATATCTACACATTAGTAGGCCCTCATTAAAACAATGACTATGAAAAAACGTAACATAACTACAAGCTATGTAGCTTTATTTTTATTTTTCTGGGTGACGATGATCAGTTTTTGTGCGACCAATGCCAAAAGATATGCAAATCTAGGAGAGGGCTTATGAGAAATAAAAACTCGAAGCATAAGAAGAAAAAAACCGGAATTGTTGGGGAGATGAGAGCAAGGATGTCTTCAGAAATTTACGAGTCCCCCGTCCATGACATATTTACGCATGCGTGTAAGTATTTTGTACATAACAACGAAGCAGCAGATTATTGATGATTGCGGACGTGGAAGCGGGAAAGCTGCGTGATGTAGTATCAAGTATCGAGAGATTCGCAGAACTGCAATGAATGGAGAT
>JAADKT020529097.1:0-12269 GCA_011763395.2 Chrysaora chesapeakei
GATCGTTTAGCCCCCTTTTGAGAAAGATGTAGAGATTGTTTAGGCCCTAGGTCCTGTCTGAGACCATTTAGGCTGTATGTATTCCACCAGAGATATAGAGCTGGCTTAGAGCTGAAGTTTTTCTAGAGATGCAGTTTGAAATATGGGTAGCGTCTTTGGGGTCTGTAAGAGTGTGTAAGAGGTGACATATACATGCGCTTAGTGAGTTGGAAGTCATTTAGGCCCTGGGTCTTATGTGAGAATTCAAGACAGGGGTCGTGTGCATTTTTCTGAGAAAGTCAGGTAGTTCAATTTTCATTAAACAGCCTTTCAGTAGATTGAAATATCTGTGTTTTTCGCGAGGGCTCATTTGACTTGTACGTTTGATGAAATGAACAAATAATGGGTGTTCTATTTCATCATTTTGACACAGATATGTTTAGCCAGGCCGTGAGAAGAACGCTTTATTTAAAGATTGTTTGCAGAGCGAAAACTGTTTGATAAAATGAAATACATTTCTTGGTGAGAAAGCAGCTGTAATGTGTATGAATATTCCCACGAATCACCTCACTTAAGCCGTTTGACCCACAACTGAAACTCTTATACAAATGCGTGGTATTAACCATGTGACTTTATCAATGAAATTTTCTGATTACCAGCCCTCGTGGCTATTCTTAATTTACAATTCAAGATCAGAAAAACAACTGAAAATACTAAAAACACGTGTAGTTCCGTCGCAGCTTCAAAAGTGGGCTTTGTAAAGATTAAGAGCATTATTTTAGGATCGTAACTCAATGGAGTTTTCTTGGTTTTGTTTTCTCCTTTGTAAACAGCGATCAAACAACATTCGTTTCAGCCACTGCGTTCTTGGTCTATTTGGATTATTTTGTTCCAAGATTTGCTCTCACTAAAGCCATCTTTATCCATTTTCGTTGTTCACTTTTTTGACTTTTCTACTGTGTACCTCGTTTTGATTATTTTGCCTCTTATTTAGATAATCTAAGCCTCATTTATGAGTTATAAAACAGTCATTTTGTTTGAGGTAGTCATGGTTTTCGTTACTGTTTAAAAAAGTTTCTTTGGGTCTGCATTCTAACTTCTAACTGGTGTCAGCTTGGCTTTAGGCTCTTCCAAGCTTACTTGTACCCCTAAAATAAGCTTATCTGTTATTTAGGAATCTTTCTGATCATTTCGCTCGATCTGTTCTAAAGACACTTCTTTTCCTTACCCGAATTTACTTTAACGAACGGTTTATTCCATTACAGAGGCACTGGATTCTATACCAAATAATCAGAGACAATCTATGAACATAACGCCGAGTGGATCAACGCGAACAACTGTACAATTAACGAACCAAGAGCCACCACCTTATGCTCCTCCGAAGAACCCTGATCCAGAGACTATAACGCCGTGTGAACCACCGCCTCCGTATACACCTCAGGAAATAAGTTACGTGTGACGAAAAAGGTTTCTTGAAAATGCCTTGTTTTTGATTGTACGTACCATTGTAAAAATTGGCCTAATTGTAAAACTGGCCTACGCAGTCGCATTTCGCAATGTTTTTCAACTTGGTGCTTCTTTCGACATCATTTTATGGACCATTGTCTAACGAAACGCCCGGCTACCATTTTGGAATTGTATAACAGGACAAGACTTGCTATGAGACGTTACGAGACGTCGAAATTGATTTTACGTCTAAATTGCGAGATATTCACAGGCTAACGTTTCCGCCGAATTTTTTGGGAGATGTCGAAACTATTCAACTTGTTGATATACATGGTTCCAATCTTTTGAGATTCGGTCTTTTGGAATTATTTTAAAAAACTTGTACGCTGCGTGTAAAACTTGCGAAGAACTCAAATTTTGTATTTTATGGCTCATATTTTGGTCGTCGCCTGGATTTTGTCTTAATAATGCTGAAATCCGCTTGCTTGTCTCTTAATTTGGTCTTCATTTGCATGTCTTCAAAGTTGGTGCTAATTTCCAATTCATAAAACTGGTGAAATGAAGCTTATATTTCCTCGTTTGCTTGAAAACCGTTTATGTGAATCCTTGTAATTAATGGTTTCAAACAGAATCTTCATCGCTACATTTGTTGATTTGGATTGAATATTACAACCCTCTCTGGAAGCTGAGAAAGCAAAGTTACATAGCAATCATAATAATAGCTGGTCAATATACGCATCAAAACACGCGTCCCTAGTGACACTACTTGGGGAACTTCTTTGAGAATTATCGATCGTTCTTGGATATCTGTACTTTTTCTTTTTCCGGGTTGTTTTCTACTCAAGGACAAACTTGGATGCAGTATTTTTATGCTATATATGGTGAATTAGTTTTGTACCAGTCATAATAACATACGGCTAATAATTCTACTGATCTAATGTGAAATTTCAAGTCAGCTGTCTGGCTTCAGCAGCCTATCGTTTTATCCAGGCGTCGTTATCTTTGCTTGTGGAAAGCATGCTACGTGAAGGGTCTATTGACTAGTTTTCGGGCATCGAAAATAAGCCGATTCGAAATGAGGCCAAGAAAATTTCGGCGAAAAACAAGCTGCGGCTTAGGCCCAGGTCAAACGATCAAACATTGTTTGCCAAACATTTGAAATTCCCTAATCAAGCAATTTTTGAACGTTTGGCCACTTCGCCAAACCATCGCTTGACAAGCAAAGATAAGCAAAATTTGTTGCGCGTTTTTTTTAGGATTTTAAGAATTTCTGAAACATTTTTTCTTGACGCAAGCAAAGAATGTTTGAAAGGCAATGTTTTGCGATATTGCCAAATGCTGAAACATTTTGCATGACAATCAAATTTCAAATGTTTGACAGACAATGTTTGATCATTTGGCCAAGTTTTAATGAAAACGCGGTATAGCTATAAAAAACCTTTGATATTTTGGGCTATCAATAAAACTGCCTCTCCCCCCCCCCCCCGCATAATCTAAATGCAAAATTTATATACAAAAAATACGCTTTTGGCTAGAACCCCTCACCCCAATCTTGCCTTGCACGACCTAAACTTTCTCATTTTTAAGTGAGTAATAAAGATCCTGAACCCCTTAAGATATAATTTATATTATCTTTCTTTTCTAATCACTAATTAACTAAAAAGTGTATTTAATTTGAAAGTCTCTAAGTTATCATACAGTTTAATAAAGTATTTTATTCTGCACTAAATTATAGATTAAACCTTTATAATTTTTCTTTTTGTATATAAAAGTGCGTCAGGTAAACTATATCTTGAAGCTATGGAGAACATTGTTTTGATTTTTCATAAGCGCCCCCCTGGTCTTCTTTCATCCTTCGCCTGTTTGTACTAGAGCCTGCGTCTGTAGAAGGGGGAAAGTGTGAAAACAAAACGATACACCCTTTTACTGATAGAGCGATCCCTGAATCTGCCCTTGATTAGAATGATTTTTGTTTTCGTGGTATTATTTATTGCTTTTTTGCTGTCTTGTATGATTACCCTGTAGATTTTTTTTACTTTTTGACTCGGTAGTTTATGCAGAATGAGGGATGGAAACGAATGAAAGCTCTGCTGTTAGGCCCATGCCAAACGATCAAACATTGTTGGTCAAACATTTGCAATTCGCTTTACAAGCAATGTTTGACTGTTTGGCCACGTCGCTATATATTGCTTGACAAGCAAACTTAATTTGAATTTGTTGCACGATGCTTTTGAAAAACTTCAAAAACATTTTCTGCTTGTCACTAGCGAAAAATGTTTCACAAGCAATGTTTTTGGAGTACTCAAACGGGACGACATTTTGTTTGACAAGCAAATGTCAGGTGTTTGACGAACAATGTTTGATCTTTTGTCCAGGGCCTTAGGCATGATAAGAAAATTTCAATTTTTTGGCAAACAATGTTTGATCGTTGGGCCACGTCACAACATTTTTCATAAACCTTTTTTCTTTCGTCGATCAAAAAATGTTTGAGAACTTTCTAAAACATTGCACATCAATTCTGCTTGTCAAGCAATGTTTTGCACCGTTTCCAAACGTTAAAAAAATGCTTGATAAGCAAATTTTCAAATGTTTGGTAAACAATGTTTGATCGTTTGGCCAGGGCCTAACACAGAATTCATAAATTACACCAGTTTTACTGAGGTTTATCCTAAACTGTTTCCATCCCACGTTCTAGCTTACCTGGAAATTTCTTGAATACATTTTCCAGTTCTTGTTGTGAATTTTCTTTTTTTTTATTGTGGTGCTTATTTGTACGTAACGCTGAAAGTTCTTGGGAATTTTACTCAGTCCAGAACAGTGTCGACAGAATAGTGAGCCGACAAGTGAAAAAGTCTTTTGATTGGAAGCCCGCTTGGGCCCTGGCCAAACTATCAAGCATTGTTTGCAAACATTTTGCATTGTTTGTGTAACACAATGTTTGACTGTTTGGCAATGTAAAACATTGCTCGTCAAACCACAGGAGGCCCAATCGCACAAATATCACGAGTGATAAAACCTTAGTGTTGTTTTTTGCTTAAACGTCCTATTTTCGATATAAATATTTGGTTGTTGCTGTTATTCAGAAAACGCGACATTGTGATAGCTTTATACGTATAGGCCTATAATAAATAATAACTATTATTTATTATATATACGTATAAAGCTATCACAATGTAGCGTTTTCCGAACAACAGCAACAACCAAATATCTATATCGAAAATAGGACGTTTAAGCAAAAAACAACACTAAGGTTTTATCACTCATGATATTTGTGCGATTGGGCCTCCTGTGGTCAAACATTTTTTGCTTGCGATAAGCAGAGAATGTTTTGGAAATACTACTTGCCGAGTAATATTTGGCAGTGTGGCCAAATGGTAAAACATTGTTGGAAAGCAAACCCGAAAGGTTTTACCAACAATGTTTCAGAGTTTTACCAGAGCCTACTAGTCAAACGTCTGACATTTGGTACCGTGCTACTTGTCAAATAATGTTTTGCGATGTGGCAGGCAAACATTGCTCGTCAAACATTTCAGATGCTGTAGAAGCAATGTTTGACCGTTTGGCCAATCGCTAAACATTAATTTACAAGCAGAATCGCTTAGCAATGTTTTTGAAAAACTTAAAAAAATTTGCTTGTCCCAAACAGAAAATGTTTGACGAACAATGTTTGGGACGTGGCCAAACAGTTAAATAGTTTGTTTAACAAGCAAATTAAGTTTGTTTAACAAGCAAATACGATTTCTAACGAACAATATTTGATAGTTAGGCCAGAACCTATGGTATAGTAGGAAATTGGGACTTTCCACACGGAGATTTCCAAGAATTTTCTAGCTTTTTCGAATTAATTATCTTGACTAACTTTGCTATTTTAAGTTTACCTTGACGCTATGAGCATATGCATTTATGTTTTCACTTTTCAGTTCATGTAATTTCATTTACTTTACAGTGTGATGATTTCATAGATCAATTAATTTTTGCAGACTTTGACGTCATAATTGAAAATGTGTTTAAATAATATCTCGTCTCTTTTAAAATGTTTCTTTTTTTCTCATCAATTCTCATGCCGCTGTCTATATGCCCTGATGCAGAAAAGGCGTTTCCACAAATGATGGGATTCGAATTCATTTCGAGAAAAATTGACTTCAGTAATGTAATCGGAGGCTTTTGCATTAGAAAGGGCCCGTAAAGTGATTGTGAAGTATTATATTCATGCGATTAAATTTTGACTACAATCTAATGAACTCTGTTTAAAAAGGCTATTCCCACGAAAAAAGGGCGTGGTCATAAAACATTTTCGCGCCGCGAAGGCCCTCCCCGTGATTCGCCCCGGCGACAATCAACTTGCATTATAAGAAGAATGGGTCCTAGTAAATTTCAAGAAAAAAAGGCGTCAAAACAATGCAAAGTCTTGCGTCGCCAGTTCAAGAAAACCGGCTACACGCTGCGACCAATTTGCGACAAGCAAATCAATTTTCTGCGACAGTATTTCCAGATCTACACCTGGCTACACGTGCTGCTTTTAGTTTTTCCGTTCTTGGCGACAATTTTACAGCAATTTCTGCTTTCTGTCGCCCTTTTCAAGCAAAAAGTGTCGGAACTAACCATCTGCGTAATCATCTTCCCGTCTTCCGTCAGCAACAGCGAGTTTTTAAATCGTATTTCGAAACGAGGCTGTATGTTTTTGTTGTTGTTGCACATGGAAAAATGGCCGTTGAAAATTCTTCCTGGGCATCCTTGACTCTGATGAAAAAGTCGACCAGTGGTGGTTTGGAGAAAACTGATTCCGTCACACAACTTTCGAAAGATGAGATTACAATAGGAAGAAATCAAGGTAAAATCTCGATAAATAATCAGCCATGCAAGTGGGTACAAATGCTGCTAAAACATTTTAGTCTCGGGTCGGGATCCACTAAAAAGCCTCTAGCCTATCTTTAGGACTAGGGTAACTTGTTGCTTGTTTTTTTACAGAATGTGACATTGCACAGAAGAAGAACATCTTACTGTCTGGAATCCATTGCCGAATTTTTAACAAAAAGGAACAAAACAAATTTTATCTCCTTGATACTAGGTGAGAATTAAATAGAAAAAAGTTATTATACCTACTTATAATAACTTTTGGAGACTTGAGGGGGGGCTTAGACTAATTACCTGAGTCATAGTTATCGCTATTGAAATAAATGCTAGGATGCTCAAACTACGACTCATAATCTAACTCTTAAAACTTAACTTACTATTTGTTTTGCAGAAAGCTCTTACCAACCCAGCTTTTTCGAAACCTATTCGTTCAAAACTTTTTGTGTGATTAAAGTACTAAAACAGCTGCCGAATAGGGCTCGTTTGTTTTGCTGTGGGGACAATGAACCAGCCTTGTTGGTGAGATTCAAGGATTTATGGTGTTTACAGGAATTCCAAATCTGCAAAGTCTAATTGATCCCAATTGAATACATCCTAAATGTTGACAGAAAAATACCTGGTTGCCCACCCAAATGCTAATACTTGTGGTGGTAGCATTGCCAGAGGCTCAACATTCAAAGGAGCTAAATAGCAAGTTCAAGGGAAAAATAAAATTAGGGTGTGGCTTCAAGAAAAAATAACATTGGGGCATCCCACATCATTTTTCAGTCAGATCTAGGCTGTATCTGTCTAAGCAATAATTGGACAGGGGATGGTGACGGTGACTCCCCCCACCCCCTCTTGGCTGCCCAAGTGATAATTGATATTTGTCACATTAGGCAAAATTTTATACCAGTGGAAAATCATTAGTGATCAGCGTATGGTTCTATTTTTTTTCAGCAAAAATGGGACATTGGTAAACAGTAATAAGATTAAAAATCAGCAAGTATGTCTATCTTCTTATTACCATTTCTATATTTAAAATTGCCATAAACAGCAGAAACATTTTTGGGCATACTAAAAAGCTTTTTCGCTTTAAAGATTTTTCTCACTTGGACTCTTCATGTAATTATATTGATCTTTCCGCTGTATCTGGCTAGCTGATTGGTGGTTAAAACACAATGCCAATGCAGCTTCTCTTTCCGATTGGTGCATTTCGATCTGCATCTGGTTATAAATTCCACCTTAGTTCATTGTTTTGATCTGTTTCTGATGCTCATACTCTGAAGAGTATCAGACGAAAAAACTTTCAGGTATGCCCAAAAATGTTTCTGCTGTTTATCACAATTTTGAAGTTTTGTACTACTCAAAAACTTTTCTATTATTTGAAATCGTGATGAACAGCAGAAACATGTTTGGGCAGGTTTTTTGGTCTGACACTTCTCAGAGTATGAACGTCAGAAACAGACAGAATAAACAAAGGTCGAATTTATGCCCAGGTGGGACTTGAAATGCGAAAGAAGTGCTCACAAATCAGAAAAAGAAGCTGGATTGGCATTGTGTTTTCAACACCAATCAGCTTTCAGTGGGAAGAACAATGAAGATTAATTGAAGGCTCCAATTGAGAAAACGAATGCTTTCTGTCTACACAAAACCTGATGAATTTTTGGACATACTTAAAAGTGTTTTTTGTGTGACACTCCTCCAAGTATAAACATCAGAAACAGAGTGAATTAATTGACTAAGGCTGAATTTTCCCAGTACTTTGTAGACAAAAAGATCTCGTTTTCTCACTTGAACTCTTCAATCAATGATATTGTTTTC
Source organism: Chrysaora chesapeakei (assembly GCA_011763395.2). Taxonomy (NCBI): domain Eukaryota; kingdom Metazoa; phylum Cnidaria; class Scyphozoa; order Semaeostomeae; family Pelagiidae; genus Chrysaora; species Chrysaora chesapeakei. The sequence goes on from JAADKT020529097.1 coordinate 8,083, forward strand.
CCATTGTTGTCTGCAAGCTTATTTGTGTCTCGAAAACAATACCAATTCAGTTTTTACTTCCTGATTGGTGCATTTCAACTCACATCTGAGAGTGAATTCTGTCTTATTCCGTTGTTTCGGCCTGTTTCTGATGTTTATACTTTGAGAAGTGTCAGACAAAAAAAAGCTTTTAAATATGCCTGAAAACGTTTCTGCTGTTTCTTGCAATTTTGATATTTCTATTAAAAGACTATAAATTTTCTTGAGTCATTAAATCATATCTGTTTTATCGATCACTATAACTGAATCAGGTTATAGTGGCATAGATAGAGAGAAGACAGGGGAGCAGTTACTCCATCACTAAGCTTCTGTGAAGCAGTTTGTCAGTCACCCACGCTCACATGCCCCTTTGCTGTAAAATTTTGAGCCTTGCTCCTCCACTAAAAATTCCTAGTTATACCAAAGTTATGGTATATATTTCTCTGAGGATCTATGAAATTTGTATATTTTAGGTTGAGATAAAGGATGGTGATATAATACATTTCACACACAAGAAAACCAGGCCAGATCTTGGTAAGTTTCTGCTCTGTTGTTTTTGCTTTTTTTACACATTTTTCCATATAAGGAACACCTTGATAAAGAAATCAAGGCTGAAACTTCCCAAAACGATAAAAGAACTTTGAGGAACTGGAATGGCTCAGATGAAAAACTAAGAATAACTTTTTCAAGAAGAAGACAATTTTATAACCAACTAACAATCATATTTCCCATCGTACTTTCTCAAAACACTCCATTTATATGTATATAAAGTTAGAAAATGAAGAAAGTTTAAATGAAATTTGCTGTGAAAATTAGTATTTAAACATATCATCTCACAACAAGGAACAGTTTAGGGAACTTTAATCCTTGTTTTGTTGAAAATATAAGGAACTCAAGCTTCAATTCAGACCAAGGTTTCTGGCGAAACAATTAATAATTTTTGTCAAAAATTACAGATTTGAAATTTGCTTGCATTACAAGTATTATACAAGAAATGTTTGAACGTTTGGTAAAAACAATTTTATGGATTTTAACTGGAACCCAGCATAAAGGGTTTTACTTATATGGCTTTTTCTTTTTAGATCTTGTATATTGCTTTAAACTGGAGAAGAGCTCAACAAATAGTTCTTCAAATCAAGAGGAAGATCATGACGCCATTAATCAAACTCAGGAATATGAAAGTGAAGAAGGTATTTTCATGTTCAATTTTGTATTAAACATGAGCTGTTTTAAACCGAGGGACATTTCACTCCTCGAAAGAGCGTAGGAGATTCCTATTGAAACAAAAAGATTCTTAGGGGATTCTTGCAAGATTCCTACAAAAACAATAGAGATTCTAGCTGAGGGTGTACGAGATTCCAAGGAGTGAGTTGCCCCTTGTGAATAATAAATTAAATAACACCCAACGCACAAAGAGTACAGAAAATGACACTAAATTACACCAAACAAAACCACCACTTAAATACCAAGTATAGTTTGTATAAATTGTAGAATTGCAAGGAGGAGCTTTCTAATAGGTAGACGAGTCGAGAGGGATCTGTGCCTGAAAGTAAAAGTAAATTACATATTAAAGGAAACGAAATATTAAGTTGGGTTGAAAACAGAAATTAATAACCATGTTAAAGCATGCAGCAAATGATTAACAATGCTCGGCAAAATATAATTAAAGTTTGGAGTCAAATATGATCAAATGATGCGCCTCGAATATTCATGTTTAATGGAACTGAATTCCATGAAATCAGTATATCCTATCTGCGATGGACAGTGGAAACTTTTTCAGGCATACTTAAAAGCGTTTTTCGTCTGACACTCCTTAATTCATTGCATTTCAATTATTTTCTTTGTAGAATACAAAAACCTAAAGTACATCAATTTATTAAACTACCAAAAAAAAGTTGTATCCTACACGACCCAAGAGAAGCAGAGCTTATCTAGCCCGGGCCTTAACTTAATAACTACAAAACTACAAGGCAAAAGCTAATGTAATACAATTCAAAGTATGGACGTTGGAAGCGCCCGAAAATTTTTCCGCTGTTTGTCGCAATTTTAATTTCTTTGCTACTCAAAAATTACATCCTATCTCTTCGTATATCTACTAAATAAAAGTTTCCTTATATTTCTTTTTGATCTTCATTTTTAGACAGCTCATGTATTCCAGAACAAACTGAAAGTAGAAAGCGAGCGCTTGGATCAGTATGTCTTATCTTTTTAATTTTTTGATGATGAAAATAGCGATAGTAACATTACCAAGTCTACAGCTATTTCCAAGGCATATTAATTGATTCAAACCCTGGCCAAAATATTCAATATTGTTGGTCAAACATCTGAAATTTTCTTGTGAAAGTAAACTTTTGTTAGGCCGTTTGGCCACATTGCCAAACATCGCCCATCAGACATTTCTTGCTTGAGACAAGCAAACAAGTTTTCGAAGTATTTGAAAACATTACCAAGCAGATTCGACAAACAATGTTTGATCGTTTGGCCAGGACCTTAAACTTTCATATAATCGAAAATGTCAGTTTCAGAGTTCTCAATAACCTTCTATATCAATCAATGTCAACAGGTCTCATCACTAGAGCCTGAAAAAAAGAAGTTACAACGATCAGAAAGCTCCAGTAGTGAATGCCTTCCCAAACCCAGCCAAGATGATAGTTGCAAGCAAAAGAATGATAATTATCATGACATGGAAGAAAACCTTACTTGTGGAATTTGTCAGGTAAAATATTCATGTTAAACTCTTATTATTTTAATCGTTTTTGTTACTGTATAGACTTTGAGTAGTACAATAGTACAAAATTTTTAAGTTTCGAGGAACAGCGGAATATTTCTTGACATACTTTAAAGTTTTTTTCGTCTGACACTCCTCAAATTCTAAACAAGTGACCAACAAACAGACCGAAACAAGTGACCAACGGGATTTCGGAATTCATGACTGCTTTCTCACTTTAGATGCTGTTTCTTTCACTGCTCAAAGGGCTGTATTCAACAAAGAGGAAATCTTTCGTTTTCGTATCTATAAGTTGATTTTTCACTTTGATATTTTTATAATTTTTCTTGAATATTTTCTAACACAGCGTCTCTTTTTAGGACATTTTCCATCAATGTGTCAGGTAAGACAATCACTTTTAATGTTTCTTTTTAATAATAGTAAAAGCAAATCTCCCCCTTTCTGTCAGAATATTCAGCCCCCTTAGAAATATTAGACTGCACCCCTTATCTATGATTGAAGACTAAGTAAGATAGTGATAGTTGGCTAAGACCCCTGGACAAATGAACTGAACAGTTCAATAAACATTGTTCGAAACTGAAGTTCAGCCCAGTGTATTTTGCCACCTTATTCTGTCACTTTGCATTGTTCAGTGAATGTTTAATGGGATTCAATATTTTGGGAACAATTCATTCAGTGGTATTGTCAGTTAATTTTGCCACTCAACTTTTCGTTAAACGAATGTGTTTGTTAATTATTGGATTAATGTCGTTGATTAATCTCGAATTTCGCGCCAATGCTAAAATAATTGCATGAAAAGAGGCTGAAAAATGCAGTGAATTGTTCAGTTCATTTGGCCACTCAGGACTGACTTAAGCGTAAAATGTTCAGTGGCATATTCAAAGAAATGATCAGTTCATTTGCCAAGGGCCTGCTGGTGTGGGTTTACTCTCTTCTCTGTCATTTCTCTTCAGTAATTGATAATAAAGTTATGACCTTTCTAGCCAAAGCTTGAAATCTTTAGTAGCATTTCCTTGATTTTTAAGTAGCTGAATTGAAATGATATCAAACTTTTTTTCCAGTGTCCAGCCATGCATGCATTCCTTCTGTGCGGCATGCTATTCCACTTGGATGGATCAATCAAACAACTGTCCAACTGTAAGTTAACAAAGCAGAAATATTTCTTATGTAATACTTGCTCTGAATTAAACACTGTTATAATTTTGTTATAATTCATTTAGGAGAAAGCTGAGTTGCTCAAGATGCTTATGTTTGCAACTTGATAAAATGCTTTTTTACATGCCAAAACAAGGCTATCTCATTGCCATATCAAAGAGAAAAGTCTAGGTGAAACTATAGGTGGAAATCTTGCGCAAAATAGGATGGTAACTGAAATCAATAAAGTATGTGGAATACATATTTTTGTTCAACACTATTTTTGTTCAAGTGTTAGGCCCTAGCC
>JAADKT020529208.1:0-12267 GCA_011763395.2 Chrysaora chesapeakei
CAATATAAAAAGCGTCACATTTCATCTTACTATACAATAAAGGAGTTCGATGCAATGTTGTTGTTAACAAAGTCGGATTTTTAAGAAATACACGTTAAAGATGGCCGACTTCGTAAATGCAATGAATGTTGAAAAAGTTCCACAGTTATTGTGGATATCGGTAACAATTCAGTTAGGCATTGCAAAATAGCAACATTAAAGGAAGATCACCTAGTTGTCTTTGAAATTGGTTTTCTGGCCTAGTGTCTGAAGAAAAGATAAAACGATTACCGAAAAAGAAGGCAACATGTATGTGAAGTAAGGGGACTGGGTCCCAATTATATGTTTTTTAGCTTTATAGTGTATCCGATGCGAGTTACATTGTTCAAAGCTAGCTCCTCAGCTAACCTCCCATATAGAGCATTTCGGGGCCTATGATCGGTATGTTCCATTACACATGGGTGCCCCGTCACTCCTGCATCCAGGAATGATGCTAGCAGAATAGGTAACATATAAGGTGTGACTGTATCGTGTTCATTCAGTCTGATTTGTGTCATTATCATTAATTGTGAATTTTGTGTGAGTTAGAAAATCTCCAATATTTTTGTGTCTTTTCATCGCCAGAATTGGAGTTTGAGTCCAAACGTGTGTTAATTCATCATCCTCAGTTATTATCTTCCAATTTTGTTTTAAAATGTTACGAATTTTTATTGTTTTGTTGTCACATGGTATATTAAAAGGTAGATTTCTACCCCTTTTATTAGTTTCAAAACTTTATTGAATTGTCAATCTCTTTTTTATCATACCCTCTGCCAACCAAGTGGACTTTCAGGTTTTTGAGATTTGTGAATAACTCACCATTAGCAGTTGTGACTTTTCTATATCTTAGCGCTTGGCTGTAAATTACCCCTGCTTTTCTGCTCCATGGGTGAAAAGAATCCCTATGGAGTAAGCCACATGAGTCTGTTGTTTTCTGATATAAAGAACTAGTAACAGTTCCATCTTCTGTTAAATTTATAGTTGTATCCAAGAAATTAATCTTGTGTTTCGAGAAGGATGATTCAAATTTTATAGAATGATGTACAGTATTGGTGTACTCAAGAAACAGTTAGAGATCTTCTCTGTGGCCATATGAGAAATATATCATCAATGTATCTCTTCCAGATTATAGGGGTCATCACCCTAGGGGCATTGTGGGATATATTGTTTTCTATAAATGTCATAAATATGTTAACATAATTAGGGGCAAATGGGCTTCCCATTGCTGTCCCCCTGACCTGTTGGTAGAATTTACCATTGAATATGGCGTAGTTGTGCTTAAAGATAAAGTTCATCATTATCTCGACATATTGTATTAGAAGGGGCGTGGCTGTCCCATAGTGTTGTACAAGTGCATTTAGGCATACATTTATGCCCTCCTGGTGTGGAATGGTGTACCTACAAATTACAAAATTGCAATAAGACTTTCCAAGCAATTAACAAGGACATCGAACTTAATGAGGAACTTACAAGCTCAGCTTACAATGAGCATCGAAGCAGCTTGGAAGAGTACATTGACATCCTGTCAAATTGTCTGAAGTTTGATGAATTGAAAGATCCAGGTTCATTGCTTTATCAAAATGTTCCTGGCAAAACAATGTGGACTATAAGCAAAACAATGTGGACTATAATGTTCCCCAGAGTGAGAAAAGAAAGATGATTGACATGCATAATTTGCTCCAATGATGCAACGAAGAGGAAGATATGCTAAAAAATGAAATTAAGACGTTGTTTCAGCATCACATTGCAATTCTGGAGACATTGAGCAAGGAAATTGGGTCTTGTCTTCAGACAGACTCGCGTTCCTTAGGAATTACCACACTGTTAAAGCTTAAGAAACTTGAAATTGAGAACTATGTAGTTTAAAATAGTGGTTTCTTCACTAATAAATTTGTAGATCTTTCGTTGTTATTGTCGCACGAGTCTGATTTCGTTCATACAGATATGAATTTTACCGAAAGAAGCAATAGGCAGGAACTTGCTGAAAAGGAGCCCCATAATAATCAACTTCAAAATCCCAAACTCAACGAAGAAGAAAAAGAAGAAGAAGAAGAAGAAGAAGCAGAAGACGATGATAGGAATGGTTTTGATGAAAACTGGCTTGCTTATGAGTATGAATCAGACAATGAAGACTTGTTTTGAACCGATTTATATCTACCGTAATTAAGCATGATTAAGCACGCCTCTTTCGAGTTACCTCACGCCCGGACTAACAGAGACCTCAACAGATAGACAAATTCATTTAACAATTTCTGTGATCATGCGAGATTCCCGAATAACTAGACCATTAAGAACTTAAAAACGCATCAGACACTTGATAGAATAATTACGGTTTTTGAGCATTGTAAATTGTAGTTTTTATTGCTTGAAATGTCCATTAGCTTGAGTGGTGTGAAAGCAACTAAATTACTTTTTACCAAGTTGACTAAGCTTTTTGCTTTGATGATCATATTGAATCAAACCAGATTGTGCTGAAGGTTACTCATGTTATATTTGTTCATGTGCCAATCTCTTCTGTGCCTCTATGCGAGTGGAATTTTGGGTTTAAACCTCGATGTTTTTGCCCATCAAACATCAAACTGGCAGGACTGTATAATCTTCTGAGGTATCTGTTCATCTGCATGATGTGACTGGAATGGGCCTCCCGTTCGTTTGTTGTCCATCATGAATTATCTTCCGATGTCTCTGTTTACCTGCATGATGTGACTGGAATGGACCTCCCATTCGTTCCTTCTCCATCGTGAATTATCTTCAAATGTCTCTGTTTAACTGCATGATGTGACTGGAATGGACCTCCCGTTCATTTGAGGTCCATATCCATATCCCAATAAACAATACAAAATTACCTTATACATGCATATATACCCTCTCTACTCAACATACCCTATATAATTGTTAATGCATACATATATCCCAAAAATAAGTACATTTCTAGTTGTATACGTTAAACAATACAAAATTACCTAATACACACATATATACCCTCTCTACTCTACATACCCTATATCATTGTTAATCAGTATATACTAAAACAGAGATCAAAGCTACGCACGTTTTGCTGATAGTCATTCCTCGGTTCCCGTGCAAGCTGCCCAAGTCAAACTGCTTTCTTTCCTCACAGACTCAGGGGTAGGCTTGCCATCCCCCCTAATTTCTCTTTCTTCTCTCTGTTCCGGGGGTAATTGGGGCTTCCCGTCTTTGACTTTAGTAACACGACGTTTCGAGCCATTTCACAATTGTCTTCACAGCATGGGTTTTCGTTGTAAGATGTTGAGGCGAATTTGCGTCTTTGTTTTTAAATCGCCAAGCTCTGTTAACTAAACCTACCCTGAGATTCCTTGTGTGTTTACATATTCTGGGCATACCGGACGATTTCCTTTTGAAATGATTCAAAAACATTTACAATTCATCAGTGAATTTTTGCTCTCAAAAACATCTTCCCCTTGCTGCCCTCGCTGTTTACTTTTGTGCATGCGTGATCACTGGCATGACTTTTGCAAAAGCTGTAGTGACAGCAACTTCCGGCTTTTGACTTTGAATTACAGTAAATTTTAAATAAAATTTTGTTTAAATTTAACATTATTCTTTTCAAGTTTCAACATAAATGTTAATAAGTTAAATCCAAGCATCGTTTATTGTATTTAAATACAATTTTCATAACTCTATGGGTAGTCTTATAGAATTCCAGACTGAGTAAGATGAATAATAACAAGACTAAGGAGCAGACTAACGAACATGATTTATGACCATTGATAAAAACAGGACAAAGGAATATGACACAGGAACAGAACTTAAGAACATAAGTAACAACAAGACTAAGGAACTGGACCGAGAAAGGGGACTGAGGAACATGAATCAGAACAAGACGAAGGAACAGGACTGAAGACCATGAAAAGAAACAAGACAGAGTAACATGACAAAGAAACAGGACAGAAAAACATGAGCAATAACAAGGCTAAGAAACAGGACTGATGACCGTAATAAAAAACAAGCTGAGGTAGGACAAATGAGCATTACTGAACAGCAACAAGAAACACAAAACTAAGGAACATGACCTTAGGAACATGAGTAGTAAACGGTCAAGTGGAAACTGTTGTAGTCTTATGTTGCAATCAACATTAAGACAAATTTTAAGTTGAGGATCGGATTAAAATTTTTTGGAAATTTAAGTTTAAGTTAAGTTAAAATCCAAGATTGAGATTTATTTAAAGTTTAAGACTAACCCAAGGCTAACATTAGGATTAAGATTAAGATTATGATTAACCATACGTTAAGTTCAAGACTAGGATAAACATTAGCATTAAGTTTTAATTTCAGTCCAACACAAAGACCAAAACTAAGAATAAGATTGAGATTAAGAGTAAGTAAGATCAGGATTAACATTAGGATTAAGATTCAGAGCAAGTTTCACAAATTAAAGGCTTAATCACCTCACCCAAGGGTCCTTGGAAGGAGGAAGTACTTGAAAGCGGAGGTCCTTGCAAGGCTGTGGTCTCACTCGGGCAAGGGCTAGTGCATGCATATATCCCAAAAATAAGTACATATCTAGTTGTATACGTTTCGTTATATCCCCATAAACAATACCAAATTACCTTATACTCACACAAATACCCTCTCTACTCTCTACATACCCTATATCACTGTTAATACATATACAAAATTACCTTATACACGCATATATACCCAACCAATGTAATGTCGGTGCAGTACGGTGGGGATGTGCAGTAGGGTGGGGGGATACCATGATTGCCATTGCAGATGTTCAGTACAGTGGAGGGACACCATGATGATTGTGGGGGATACCATGATTGCTGTAGGGAGGCATCATGATTGCCGTGGCGGATATTCAGTACGGTGGGGGGATACCATGAAGACTGTGAGGGGATACCATGATTGCCGTGGGGAGGCATCTCGGAGTACAGTGGTGGATGTTCAGTACCATGGGGGTAAAATATGATCTAATCAACTAAATCATGGTAAATCAGAGACAGGGGCTAAAAATTTCTGCTTCAGCAACAATCGTTGAGCCTCTCTCCATTTCATGCGATATTCTTAGCTTCTCAAAGCTCAATGGGATGCAAATGGGATACAAGTACTGCGTTTCAAATTTTGGTTGATTTCAATACTCAAACTTTCTTGTTTCATTTTTTTATTTCCAAAGTGCTAAAGAGCTACTTTGCAGATTGACGAAAATATCAAAATTTAAAAGCAAATGGAAACATTGTTGGACAAATACAATAGCCCACATATGATACTTCCGCAATTGCATATTTTGGCCTAAAGTTTGGGTGAAAATTTTCAATAGTTTGTTAGTCTTTCTTGATAGTAAACGGATCTCATGGAATAAAAGCGAATATGTGAAAATCAATGCTGTACTTTTAAACAGTGAAAACATCACCCCATGTAATGTCCTGAGCCAGAATCAACAACGATTTTGGTCTCATACTGTTCTACTTTACCAGAAATTGTTACACACTGCGATGACATATTAGGTTTATGATTAGCTTCATTTTGATCAAAAGTCTGAGGTTTTAAAACATTACCTATTTAAGCTGCATCACACCTCAATGATGAAACATTGTGTGCAGCGCTCATTCATTTTTGACTCTTGATTTGACTTTATCTTTGATCCTGACTCGGCTGACGATTTTGTACATTCTGCATACTTTGATTTTGTCTGTACTTCATATTTACGGTATTGATTTTTTTGTATGACCAAGGCTTTTACAAAAATGACATATCGGTCCCCAATCTGTGCAACGTAGGTTTCGATCTCAAGGTGCTCCAAAATTGCATCTTCCTGCACCACTAGTCTGCATATCCACCATAGTCAGAGTCAACTTTTCAACGACATTCTCCAAGTGTTCCAACCAATCCTGTTTCAGTTCACTTGAGATTTTTGAAACTTGAACCAGAGCTAGGGAGTAAATGCCTTGGCATATTTGGTTTGCATTCATTGGTAATTTTGTTATTTATTTCTTCTCTCTGCGCCAGTTCTAAAGCTTTGTTAAAAGATTTTGGATCTGAAATCAAGACCATTCTTTTCAATTCTGGTCAAAGACCATTAACAAGGTGTTCCTCGTGAGTATATCTTGATGCTAAACAGGCATTTCAGCATATGCTCTCCTGAGAAGTTGTTGGACATCTCTCCCTAAATCTGCAACTGTTTCTGTTGGATTCTTTTCCATTTAGTATAGGTCAGCGTAATAAAATTGGCGTACCTCCCTAGGCATGAAAATCTTGGAAAGCTCTTGCTTCAGCTTATCAAGTTTACATTGATCATCTGGAGATAATTCATCATAGAACTCGGCATCTCGATCTCTAAGGTATGCCAGAAGAATATCACACTATCGTCTACTGTTCCAATCAGTTGCCTTAGTGACCTGATCAAAAATCTTGAGCCACTTTTCAATGCCCTCGCCTGGCTAACCAAAGAATTTCCTTGGCTGAACAACAGCTCTAACATGTTGTCGCTCTTCTTGCTCAAAACTTTTCATAATTGTACGAATTCTGAATCAATATCTCTTGCTCGTGCTGATTTTTTAAAGAGTTCTATAGACAAATATGTGCAGTGATCACTTTGAATTAAGCCTGCTACCGTTATCAACCATTACTAAACTGTTTAGAAAAGTCGTATTGGAACAGCTAGGGAAGAAGAAAAATTCTATGAAAGATAAGTTTCACAATGAGAAAACCAACGAGATCGTACTTGTGAAACAAACTTTGTTCTTTGATAGAAGTAATAATCCCAAGAAGTATAACGAGGAAATGGACCAGGGATATATAGGAGATAGAGTTCAACTGCGAAAACTTTCCTTCACTAAAAAGAAGCTACAGCTCTTGATTAATGAAATAAAACAGAAACGATGTGTGTTAGTTAGTTATAATCTTGAGTATAGCAGTCTAACCAAACTTGAGCATAGTCTTTCCATTATGGCACAACGAAGCTGGACAATGGGGTTGAGATATCAAAATTCACTATGACAGGCAAGTTTCAGTTCCTAGATGGAGGGAAGTACATCGATGAGGGGGTTATTACACCCACGCAAAATGCAACTATGAAGAAGATCGATTTTGAAGTAATGTTAAGAAGACGAAATACGACAACAAACCTCACCATAGGAATGCGAACTGTATTTCTCACCAGCGAAGATGTTGAGGGCTTGTATGGCACGAAGACATAGTAAACAAGGAAGAACAATGTTTGAAGACAAATCAACTTCATTTTGCACAACATTCAATAAAACAGCTTGCTACAATGTTTATGACTCCAAGCAGATCAGGCATCACTGCAATGGCAGCACACCCGTCAGCTCCTAGATATCGAAAATCTGCAAATCATTCAAATGCTTATAATTATCTTTAACATTCTGTGCATGTTTTCTATGCTACCAATATTATCAACAACATAGGCCTTAATATCTACAGCCTTCTTACCCTTATCTTCCACAGTCTGTATACTTAATTTAGCAATACGCCTACATTCTAACTTAGCCTCGCTGTCTCCAAAAGCTTTCACTTCAAGTTTCTCTCCTTCTAAAACTCTGGCATTCATGTCCTCCACTACCTTAGAGGTAACAAAGGACCTTTTGATCCCGCTGTCAAACATCACTTGTACATTCCTTCCTTGCACAAGAGCCTGAGCAGTCTGCAAAGCCACACTCCAACTACAACCTACACTGTCAACGCAAGGCATGGCATTAGTGCTTTGGACCTCTGTTGGCAAGGGTGTAGCTGGCTGAGCTCCGGCTCCATATGTGGAAGAAATTTCATTACATAATGATGTATGGTGCTTACTTTTACACAAGCTACACAACTTCTAACTCGAAGGCACGGTGCCCTTTCTTTAAACAGATAAAACAAAGAGAATATTTCTTAACAATTTTCTTACGTTCATTGATGTCCTTCACCTTTTCACAATAAGTTTCTTCATGCATTCCAAGATAGAAGGCACACTTCTCTCTTTTTGGCTTGTAACTGAGGTTAGAGAACTTGCTGTTCTGACATTCTGATTTGCATTTCCAATTCTGGGTTGTTGCATCCTTGTGGTTGTGGCTAATTTGTGCTGTGTTGCCTCTTCTTGATCTCTTCTTGCCAGTTTCATTATGGGCATTCAATTATCTCTGAGCTCTAGCTCCTCCTTGTAGGCCTCAAAAAGATCCTTCATGTTCCAATCTAGGTGTCCCTCGCGATTTCTAATCATACAAAGTTTAAACATTTCAGGCTACTTCTCCATTATCTTAGGCACGACAATACGGTAATATGTTTCAATGTTGACATTCAAGGCCTCGAGACAACGAAAGTGAGTCTCCATATGATCATACAGCCATCTCAATTGGTCAACGTTTTTCTCACTGAACACAAGGTTTGCACTCAAGTGTTCAGCTACAGCTAATTCTTGCAGTTGTCAAGGAAAATCCCGCAATAACATTTTTTGCTGGCTCTTCCAACAAGGATCTTAGGTAAGAAAACTTGTAGTCCTCAGCAAGATCTTCGTTTGTATCTACCGTTCTTGAAAAAATTTTTGCCAATCGTATGGCGTACCTGAAAATAAGTTCCCAAAATAGAAAAAAAACACATCTTTCAATTCTTTGCCATGCAGGAATTCTTTAACTTAAGATCAAATCTCGGTATATAAAGCTTATAACTTAGATACAACACAGGAAGGTCTAAAAGCACGAAAGGTACCGTGTCCTTGAGCCCAAAGAGCTGGAGAAGGGGGGTTCTTTACTTAGACCATCATCAGACCTGCATCTGAAGGTTTACGCAAGGGCCCATTTCTATGATACTGTAGTATTCTCAAGAATATTTAAATATACTAAGTACACGTCTTTAGAGGAAAGTCAATAGAAGGGCTGTTTGGGAGGGGGGTCTGGAAACGGTAAAACCGCTCAAAATATTCTCAAAACTATAAAACTGTGCGATTTTTTGAACAAACAGCATTGCACGATGTTAAGTCTCCAATTTCACAAAAATTGCGTAGAATCTTTTAAAACTCTATGTTAGTCAACTTTTGTTGTTCACTTCACTTATTTGAGACATTTTCCTCCTATAACAATATTTTTTCATTGCGAGATTACCTGTAGCTTCACTGAGTTGGCAATCAGTACCAAAAACGAAAAAGCTAAATCAAAAACTGGAAAAATTATCCAAAAACTCTGTACCAATTAGTTTTTGAAAATCCAAAAGACGTGTTATTTTTAGTAAAAAAAAAACAAAACCCTCAAAAAGACCTAATATTTATTTTTAAAAAGTCTTAGTATTTGCAAAAACGAATTTTACTGTAGGGGCTTATTTCAGGGAAGGGCTTACTTTAAAACTCAATAGTTCTAGTGTGTTGTGGAAAGATTAGCAGAGAGAAAAATCTGTACTCTTTTATACTCTCTTCTACTCTTTAAGATTAATCAAGGATTTCTTTGATTTTGAAATATCAAAACTTACCAAAACAAAAATGTGTTTCATGACATTTGTTTCAAAGACTTGTTTGAAAAGCCATTGGATTTGTTCTTAGTTTAAGTTTCATTTTAGATAGATTTTGTGTGTTAACAAACACGCTCATTTCATTTGGTGACTTACAGTCAAACTTTAATTTGTGCACCTATGCAGTAAGCAAAAGAGTAGATTTTTACAAGGCTTATGGGATGTGCAAGATGCAAAAGAATGTAGTATACGTGAAAATTTATTCTCAGGGTGTAGGAGATTGAAGGAAGAAGTGATACAGCCTTGGTTTGCCTCGTTTAATCTTTTTAAGGAGGACAGGGCAAAGAGAAACGACATATTTTTAACTCCATTCAAGAGTTCAGCAAAAATCTCTAACCGACTTACAAAACAGCATCAAAATTATAGAAATCCTCATAACAACATGCAAAATTAATTAACCATGTTAGCTTAAATTTTAAAAAGAGCAGCATAATCATGCTGCTGGAAATGAAAATTTACATTAAACGGCAGTAATTTACATAAACAATGGAAAGATAAAACATCAGCATTCAAAAAAACCAATGTGACCACAGGAGAGTACAATGAGTACATATAAATTATAACACTAAGGAGGTCAGGCAGGCTAAGCACAATATAGGGAGTCCTAAATCTGTGGTTCAAGACAAGGGTATATGCATTTCAATTTTTTCAAAATAAACCAAAAAAGTGACACGCACACAACAGCCCATACAATTACTTACATTTTTTTATGACAGGGTTATTCAACTTATAGACTATTTCAACTAAGAGGAAATTTTAAATGAAACAATTAGACACCCTGCAACAAAACCCAAAAGAGCTTACTTTATTGGTCATAAATTTGGGGCTGCATATCAAAAAAAGATAGCGCTATAGAAAAAATACAACTTATGTTTGTCAAGTTTCTTCTGGGGGTTCACTGAAAAGCAGTCAACATGGCTGTATTAGGAGAGCTGAAAATAGATATGCAATAGAATGCTTTGAAATATTATGATTATATAGCGCAAAATAATAATAAACTGTTGCAAGATATACTAGATAAAAGCCAAGAAACCATACTACATGGTTTAATGAAATTATCAAATTGATAAACGAATCAAATTTTAATATTAATAAACTCTTGTTAAGAAAACCACTCCAAGAAGAAAAAATGTTAAAGGGTAACATTTGAAAATTATAAAATAATAAGAAAACATTGTAAAACAATTGTGAACAAAAAATTTGATTGAGAATGGCATTAAGAGATACACGTTTTTTTTTATAAGGAACCTTTGGTCTGAGTTGAGGCTCGAGTTCCTTAATTTTTCAACAAAATGAGGCTGAAGTTTCTTATATTGTTCCTTGTGGTGAGATATGTTTCAATACTAGCTTTTACAGCCAATTCATATAAACTTGCTTCATTTTCTAACTTCAAATATAAATGGAGTCTTTTTTGGCAGAACGATGGGAAATATTTTGTTATTCTGCAATATTTTCCGTACAAATCATCTTGTTCTTGAAAAAAATTTTTCTTAGTTTTTCATCCGAGCCTCGACAGTTCCTTAAAGATCCTTAATTTTTTGGGAATTTTCAGCCTCGAGTTCCTTATAAAGGTGTTCCTTATAAAAAAAAACGTGTAAGTAGGATGGAACAGTTAAAATCTTATAAACAAATAAAAGATAAGCCCTTTTTAGAACAATATTTAAAAAATTGGAATCGAGAACTCATAGACTCATAGATCAGCTCTCACAAGATTAATTATTAGTGCACATAAATTAAAAATAGAGATTGGAAAATACTCAAGTAAAGCAAATATGGTAGAACAAAGCATGAGAAATTGTGAATATTGTTCAAACGATAGTAAACTAATAGAGGATGGAATTCACTTTATTTTTAACTCCAAGAACAGGGCAAAACTAGGAAATATATACCAAGAAAAGGTAAAAAGGAAATTCCAATAGACATAAGAGAGGTGTTTGATTAACTATTTTTAATTCTTTATTGTATTACTGCTATATTTCAATGTTGTATTTCAAATTTATTTTCTTTAAGTTTGTTTAGTTTTTATAACTTATAATAATACTTCAAAATGTATATAGGCCTTATACCTTAATATGCATTTTTTTGTATTTTGTAAGTTATTAGACCCCTTTGTGGGTGATTAAATTTATGGAATGAAATGAAATGAAAAATTAAGGGTCTTGTTTGAAAAAAAATTAAAATAAGGTCATAGAGAAATTTTGACTTCAGGTTCCAATTCAGCACCTTCTTTTTAGTGTTGAGCCAAAGTTTCATGCTTCTAGTCCGTGATATACTGATTTTATTGGTGTCAAAAGTTTGAACTCTGTAAAGGATTGACCTTGAAAATCGCTTGGGGTTGAATTTTAAACGCTCTATCATTTTACATGGTCAAATCCCTTATAAACTTTGAAATTTCCAATGGCTATAGAATTAATATTGTTAGGACTAGAATTGTAAAAATTTGCTTCACCACTAAAAAAGATGATGAATTAAAATCTAAAGTCAATATTTCTCTATGACTCAATTTTCAATTTTTTTTGAAAACGAGGCCCTTAGTTGAAATTGTCTATTTGGATAGCTTTTGTCGCTTTTGGATAGCTAAAGTGACATAAAAATATAAGTTGGGCATCTGCTTAACCTACGGCTAGGGTGGGCTTTGGTGAAAACATTCCAGGAAATAAAATATTTAAAAATATCCCTTACTTGTTGTAATAAATTGCCAAGAAAATCATGAAAGAAGGAGGGTTTAACTTAAGAAAATGGCAGTCGAACTCTTCAGAGCTCATCGAA
>JAADKT020529319.1:0-20709 GCA_011763395.2 Chrysaora chesapeakei
CACTTTGCCTTGATTTCCAACAAATAAGTGTCGAATCTGTTCGGGTCTCGTTGCTTCTAGCCTTCTTCTTGGCATTACATTGCTTCCTGTTTTTTCTCTTGAATCCATTCATTTCTCTCTGTATCTCATCAATGAGCATCACAACTTTTTAATTTTTGATTACTAAAAAGTTATAACCATAAGTACCATCCTTCATTTTCCTTGAATGCAAATGCTGATTTATAGTAAATAGAGCGTCCATGTATTGCACTGGATATTTTTCGCCCATTCGTACAATATAACAGCCTAATACATAGTATAACTGTCTGTTCTTAATGCTGTTTTAGTATAGTAAACATTGCATCCACGTGTATAACGCAGTTGTGCTGGATATTTCCGCCCAGGCATATTTATTCACTCATTCATTCTATTGGTAAAATACAACAGCCTAGTACACAACATTGCTGTCTGGCAATAATGAAGTCAGAGCAGTTAATGTAGCGTCATAGAAAATTTATGAAGAGAAGCATTATGTCTAGCAGAAAATCTGTGTTCAAAAATTGCATTGGGACAGGACTACCCTTTCTTCCTATTCCAAATCTTCTTCACATGCATTTTTGGCTCTGTAATTATCAATCCTTTTCTAAAGATGAGCAAAGATAAAGAAATAGAATATAGCTCCCTTAGTGTGACTGAATTTTAGCAGGTGTGTCGTTTATAAAGCCTTTAACAATACCAGCCGGACCACTTAATAAAATTTCTTCCATAGTTTGAATATTATTTTTGGCGTAGTTTGAATATTTCTTTCGTCAACACTAGGTACAGTTACTTCGTGTTCATGTATAACATTAACAGCTAGAGGCTTTTTAATACTCTTGCTAACTGACATTCAACCTATATACCAATTAAATCAGCCAATTTTTCATCTCGTTTTGCAACGCATTTACTCTTTTAACACTTGTAGACTCCAATGCTTCTTCCTTAACGCGATCTTAATCGCCTCAAATCCTCCTCGTTAAATTTTTTAAAATGATCTCCTGCGGGACCCCTTAGATATGCTGAAATCATTCCTCCCTCCTTCACGTTATTGTAGCAGAATTTGCTGTGACGCAGTAGAAAGTAACTCAAGACAGAGACAGAGTTTTAACGTATTTATAGAGCTCTACATATCTTGTGATTTATGGCATAGTTACAATTTATACGTGCATAAGTAAGCTAACAGAAAGTTCTTAAGTTTGTCACGAGTATTTATTGACGTACATAGATAGAATATACAGGAAGTTCGTAACGTGCAACATAACATACATAGTGTTTACATGAAGTACTTTATTGTTGTTGAAGCTGTTCCTACTATATTATCCCATTCGTTGGCTCCGGCAATGCATTCAGAAGACGCAAACCAATCTAAAACGTCGTCATTTGGGTAACCGTAAAATTTCGCTGGATGAACAAAAAAAGACTTGCTCCGACTTCTATTTTCTTCATTTGCACTTGTAGTCGCGTCATTTCCTTCGTTTGCCATTCTTGATATTCTTAATTCCAGCGGCCCGGTTTGTTCAGATCTCCAATTCAAGCTCATGGCCTAGGTACCTTTAATCAAATCCCGCCCCAAGTCATCAATTGTGTTCGAACTCAGGTCGAGCGGTAGGAGATAATGAAACAAACATTTATCTATTAAACTGCGCCTCATCTAAATCCTAATCTAAATCACCTACATAAAATACTGAGTTTAGAAAAGAAGATATATTGGCGAAATAACTAAATTAACCAATAAGAATTTTTAATAACAGGCAGGGTGGATAAATGCAACTATATAAAATATAAGCATGAATAGGGAGAAGCTACGTATACAGAATGACTAACAAGGAAAACTGAACAAGTGTGGGAGTAAAGTTACAAGCGAAAAATAAGAAAAACACGTTTAGTCATAAGGGAAAGGAAAGGCGTTAAAACATGAAAGAGAGGATTAGATAGAAAAAAAAGTAGATCGAAATGAATGATAGAAAAGGGGGTATCGTGACACATGAAACTGATAAAGAATACATGTATTTGCCCTCTTTCAATTGCTTTTCCATCTCTCTCTGTTCTCTCTCCAGTCTATTGCAATTACTGCACCTCTCCTGCTGTTTATCTGGAATTGAGCTCAAAGGCCACATCTATCATCATTTGCAAGAAGATCAAATTGATCTGCCTGGCAAATTGACACCCATACCAGCTAAACAGCAGCTATAAGCATAATTCGGTCTTTGTGTTGATGTGTTTTGTTCCTATGTTTCTTGATGTCGCTCTCTCTGAAAACCATTAAATTATGATAGGTCCCTTTGGCTATGGTATCTGTAAGATGGAAACGCAAATTTTTTTTGCATGTAATTTGTCTCACCTTCTAGCTGGCTTGAAAACGAATGTCTTGGCTAAGGTCTGAGTGGTAAAAGGGAGCCACATGATTAATTTGTGATAACATAGCAATTTTGTTGTTAGAGAGCCTGGTTCAATTTCTGTAGAAATTCCCATTGAAAATAAAGTGCTTTTAAGTCTTCATTTGCGTACTCTCACTAGAGCCATGACGTACAAGGAGCTTCAATTGATTGAGAGTTTGGAGAATTTACAAGACTTTCCAATAAGAAGTTGCGAAGATTTTGAAAAAATTTTTTTTTTTGCGTCTGGCAGGTTCTACTTTAATTAGTGTTATATTTTCCACATATTTATCTTGTAAAGGTAGATACTCCATCAATTGGTGGCAGATCAATACTATAATATTTAAAAGCCCTAGTTTCTTCTCTTGCAATTTTGAAAGCAAGCCATATTCTGTTGATAACCCATTCAAATTTCCTGTCTCCTGACCATATAAAATCATCAATATGGGGAGCTAAAATGCAATCAGTAAGTTCTGTTTTTGACGTAGAACCTCCGTGTTGCAGCATGACATAATTTACTTTTTTGTACAGGTACATAGATGTATCACTCAAACCTAGGCACATTTGTCCAACATCTTCAACATGTATGATCATCTTCCTGTTTGACTAATGTATCTTTTTCAAGACAATCTCCACCATTTTCTGTTGGGCGATGATTCTGATGCGCTTCATCAGCAACTTCCATGCTATAAATGTGTTTTTCCAGTTTTGGATTTTTCAGTTCTTTTCCTTGCTCATTTGCAGGGAAAAAACTCTTGCCCTCGGGCAATTTCAATTATAGCAGGAACATCAGCATCTTTTGTTCAGTTTCTGTAGAAATTCCCATTCAATTACCATTATCTTCACAGTGACCTGTGCTATCATTCTAATACAAAGTGCTTTGAAGTCTACATTCGTGTATTCTCAGTAGAGTCATGACGTACTTGGAGCTTCAAATGATTGGCATTGATTCTAGCAGGAACATCAGCATCTTTTTGTTCAATTTCTGTGGAAATTCCAGTAGAATTGCCATTATCTTCGCAGTGACCTGTGCTATCATCCGAAAACAAAGTGCTTTGAAGTCTACATTTGTGTACTCTCACTAGAGCCATGACGAACAAGGGGCTTCAATTGATTGAGAATTTTGAGAATTTACAAGACTTTCAATAAGAAGTTGCAAAGATTTTGAAGAAATTTTTTTTTGGCTCTGGCAGGTTCTACTTTAATTAGTGTTATATTTTCCACATATCTTGTAAAGGTAGATATTCCATCAATTGGTGGCAGATCAATACCACAATATTTAAAAGCCCTAGTTTCTTCTCTTCCAATTTTGAAAGCAAGCCATATTCTGTTGATAACACATTCAAATTTCCTGTCTCCAGGCCATATAAAATCATCGACTAAAATGCCAATCAGTAAGTTCAACTTTTGACATAGAACCTCCGTGTTGCAGCATGACATAATTTACCTTTTTGAACAGGTACATAGATGTGTAACTCAAACCTAGGCACATTTGTCCAACATCTTCAACATGTATTATCATCTTCCTGTTTGACTGATGTATCTTTTTCAAGACAATCTCCACCAATTTCTGTCGGGGGATCATTCTGATGCGCTTCATCAGCAACTTCCATGATATAAATATGTTTTTCCAGTTTTGGATTTTTCAGTTTTTTTTCTTGCTTATTTGCAAGGAGAAAATTCTTGCCCTCTGGCAATTTCAATTCTAGCAGGGAACATCAGCAACTTTTTGCTCAGTTGCTGTAGAAATTCCCGTTAAATTGCCATTATCTTTTCAGTGACCTGTGCTATCATCCGAAAACAAAGTGCTTTGAAGTCACATTTGTGTATTCTCACTAAAGTCATGATGTACTTGGAGTTTCAATTGATTGGCATTGATCCTTATTGCTCGCGCTACAAGGTCTTCAACTTCTTCAACTTTGCTCCCCGTATTATCTCCTCCGCCAGACGCGATTTGATTTTACTAAACATATAGAGCATTGGTACCATGTGCTCATTTGTGAATAATAATGACAAGTGTAAATAATAATGAAAAACGGTGCATAATAATGAAGAATGAAGGATAATAATAAAATCTATGTATAATGATGAAAAGTGAAGGATAGTAATGAAAACTATTCATAATAATGAAAAGTGTGTACAATAATGAAAAAGTGTGTACAATAATTAAAAGTGAAGGATAATAATGAAAAACTATGCATAATAATGAAAACTATGCATAATAATGAGAACTATGCATAATAATGAAATGTGTATAATAATGAAAAAATGTGTATAATAATGAAAAAGTGTGTATAATAATGAAAAACTATGCATGATAATGGAAAAGTGTGTATAATAATGAAAAATGAAGGATAATAATGAAAAACTATGCATAATAATGAAAACTATGCATAATAATAAATTTTTGCTAATTTTGGCGGCCATGGCACCCCATAGAGATTGAACTTGATTATTGCCTGAATGAAAACTTTCCATGCTTTAAACCATGTGGGAATGCTGTTAATGCTTGCTTAAATTCGGCTGGGAAGCAACTGCTTCGCGACTGTTCTTCATTTTAGGTCACTCGAAAGTAAATGTAAGCTTTAGTTACACTATTGTGCAAAGACGTTGGAAGAAGTGTTTTAAAATCGATATTACTTTTATTCTGTATTGCTTTGATTATTTTCAACGACAAGGGTGGTAAGCAGCCTCGTGGAGTGAGCTCTGATAAAGTCTAAACCTGGGATACCAGCTGCTTGTGCATTACAAATAGTTGAAGTAGAAGTTAGATCGTTTTAGTGGCTTCATTGGTTTTCAAAGTGGATTATTGTTTGAAGTCATTGCCATTTCCCACTTATAATGGATATCAGATCTTCTAAAAGTACTGATGATGATAGTTGTCATTTCACAGAATCGCAAATTCATTTTCAGAAATGCTTTCATCCGAATTTCCGGGTGACGATGTAATTGCGATGACAGCATTGCCAGTGGGCGATTTTGTCCGCCACTTTTCGCTGTATGTAAGGTGAACCCACCTACTTCCTTCAGCTGTGCAGAATGTTTCCTCGAATTTTTCAATGGCCTGGCGGTGGTTAGCGTTTTTTTTTTGGGAAAAGTATTTTTGTTTTTACCAAGACCAGCTCTTTTCAGCATATCAGCCTGATTCTGAGCATCTTCCTTTGCTCGCTGTGCCTTATTTGTCTTGCCCAAAGACCATGAAAAGAAAAGCAAGCCATATTCTGTTGATAACACATTCAAATTTCCTGTCTCCTGGCCATATAAAATCATCAATATGAGAAGCTAGGATGCCAATCAGTAAGTTGAATTTTGGACATAGAACCTCCGTGTTGCAGCATGACAGAATTTACCTTTTTGAACATGTACATAGATGTGTCACTTATGCAGTAGACACATTTGTCTAACATCATAAACATCTATTATCATCTTCCTGTTTGACTGATGTATCTTTTTCAAGACCATCTGTTCCATCTTCTGTTGGTGATCATTCTGATGCGCTTCATCAGCAACTTCCATGATATAAATGTGTATTTCCAGTTTTGGATTTTTCAGTTTTTTCTCTTGCTTATTTGCAAGGAGAAAATTCTTGCAGTAACATCAGCATCTTTTTGTTCAATTTCTGTAGAATTTCTCATTGAATTGCCATTATCTTTTCAGTGACCTGTGCAATCATCCTCAAACAAAGTGCTTTTAAGTCTACATTTGCGTACTCTCGCTAGAGCCATAACGTACAAGGAGCTTCAATTGGTTGAGAATTTTGAGAATTTTCAGGACTTTCCAGTATGAAGTTGCTGAGATTTTGAAGAAATTTTTGTTTGGCTCTGGCAGGTTCTACTTTAATGAGTGTTATATTTTCCACATTTTTATCTTTAGATATTCCATCAATTGGTGGCAGGTCAATACCACAATATTTAAAACCCTTAGTTTCTTCTCTTCCAATTTTGAAAGCAAGCCATGTTCTGTTTATAACACATTCAAATTTATTTTCTCCTGACCATATATAATCATCAATATGAGAAGCTAAATTGCCAATCAGTAAGTTAGTTTTCGAAATAGAGCCTCCGTGTTGCAGCATGACAGAATTTACCTTTTTCTACAGGTACATAGATGTGTCACTCAAACCTAGGCACATTTGTCCAACATCTCCAACATCTATTATCATCTTCCTGTTTGACTGATGTATCTTTTTGAAGACAATCTCCACCATTTTCTGTTGTGTTTTTCTAGTTTCGGATTTTTCAGCTCTATTCCTTGCTCATTTGCAAGGAAAAAACTCTTACCCTCTGGCAATTTCAATTATAGCATGAACATCAGCATCTTTTTGTTTAATTTCTGTAGAAATTCTAATTGAATTGCCATGATCCGAATGCAAAGTGCTTTGAAGTCTACATCTGTGGACTCTCACCAGAGACGTGACTTACAAGGAGCTCTCCCTGATTGTCAATTAAAGTATTGCCGGCCTCAATGTCAAGTTGCTTTTGGTTGATCCACACAGCTCAAGATATGATTGAATGGCACCCAAAATAGGTCTTCTATTGCTGGCCATATCAGTGGATTTTCGAACCTGACTTGAAATTGAAGTTACTCTAGCTATTTTCCAGATATCTGGAAAAATGCCCTCTTTGAAAGACGCATTGAATATGATAGCTAGTGGTTCAGATAAAATTTCTGCTGCATCCTTAACTAGCTTTTCAGATATTTTGTCATGTCCTGCAGATTTGGAGCATTTCAAGTTTTTTATCGCTCTTTCTACAGTACTAGGATAGATGGTATTGAACTCGAAACATGGATCAATCGACCCTCCTATATTAGATAAATATTTTAGTGGTTCATCGGAGTCTCTGTTTTCAATTTTATCCGCCAGTTGTGGGCCTATGGTAGTGAAATGAATGTTGAAAGCTTCTGCAATTCATTTGGTTTTTCAATCGATTGACCTTAAAACACAACAAACTTTGGAGTGGTGGAATGTTGATTCTTATTTAGAACTTTGTTGCTCTCTCTCCACATCTCTTTAGGGTTGATAACAAAAAATAATAAACAGCCACATAAAGTGCACTGTGAACTAAGAAATAAAGCTTTTTTCGTCTGACGCTCCTCAGAGTATGAACGTCAGAAACAGACCGAAACAAGAGACTAAGGCGGAGTTTATACCCAGATGCGGCTCGAAATGCACCAATCAGAAAAAACGAAAAGCTGAATTGGCAATGTGTTTTAAACACCAATCAGCTGGTCGTAGGATACAGTAGATGTTCTCCTATGGCCGAATCATATTTGAGACTAGGTTGTTCTTTGATCCCACGGGGTGGTTGCTCTCTTTGCCGTAAGTTGTGCTGACGAATATTAGTAGGGACATGCTGCTTTATCCTATCACTAATCTCTGGGAAATACGACCTACGTACCTGGCATCACACCTGCACGAAAATTCATAAATGACCAAACCTGTTTGTGTGGTAGGTACGTAATCCTTTTGAATGGATGGTAGAACTTTCCGAGTGCCAAAAACTAACCGAGGGTTGGCAGCAACGAAGCACTTAGTAATGGCCTTTTTAATTTGACTTTCAAATCGCAATGAGACGTTTCCTATCTTGGACGTTTGGCGCCAGACGTTGGGTCCTCTCGTGTGAAGCAGTATTGTATATGCTTATTCATGGCCATTTTTTCTGCCATTTTATAGATTTTATCAGAGTTATTTGTATAGCGTTTTTCAGCCATGCTTTTGTTTGCTTTAGTGCATTCTTTTTGTGCCTCACTCATGCCTTGTGATGTTTGGCCAAGAGCCCGCACATTGCTTTAGCAAATGTTTCCTTTGCCCTCATCATCTCTGAAGAGATTTCTGAAGAAATGTCCTTTTTGTATCCGATTTCTATTTTCGGTAAAAGGAACGGAGGTATTCCTTTCAGCCGTAGAGTATTCATTATTTTAATCATCATGGTAGAACTGACTAGCCAGGCTGTTAGCTATCAGCTTTATAATTTTACCGTAATCCTCATCACATGTTTCTTCCAAATTGTAAGCATCTGTACTTTTTTTAGGCTTTATAAGTTTATTTTCATCCTTTTTTGGTATTCGTAATTGGAGAGACCCATACGTTGGGCAACAGACGTTTCTTGTTCAGTTCTGTTGTTTTTCTTTTTTCTTTTTCAGTTTTTGTATCTTTGTTTTCCATTTTTTTCTTTTATCAAGGACCTTTGTGCACATTGTATTTTCAGGACATCGCCCCGGTTGTCGCTGCTGCTTTCACTTGCTGATATCTGTACATCCATACCGCTATTGAAATTTGTGTCATCTTGTTCCCCATACTCTTCTAGTAAGTCTTCTGTGGGTATTAGTACAGGTATGAGTATCTTTCATTTTATATTTATGACAAGTATCCACCAATTATAAGTGAAACACAATGGGGAGAGGAATGAAAATTAAAGTTGAGAAATTAAAGAAAAACAAGAAAGTATAAAAGTGTCAAAACACGTATTACCTTCAGGTTCTGGTTGTCTTGTAGATTTTGAGTTTTGACCGTTAACCATAGTTGCGAATTTTAGAATATTCTTCTGATTGTCTTGTGCATATAATGCCGGTCGCCAAAAAAAGAGGGCGAGACAAGGTATGCCAAGTGTTTTATAGTGCTCTAGTAACGTGACCAAAATTTGCATGCGAGACAGCATACACAGTGTTTTATTGTTTTGTGATGTTGGTATAGAAGTTAGAGTACTGTGATCATACATGCGAATTTAATTGATTAATGAGAGTAGCAACCGGGTCACCATCCAGCAAACTATCTTCTATCAGTATACTCTGTTTTTGCTGTGTGCTTTTAGGAATTGCGAGTGAACATTGAACTTTGCCATTCAAAATCATGCCAAGTATTCGTTGATGCGTGCTTGACTGAGTTAGGCCGTGCTGCCGTTCGATGTTTGTAGCAACGAGGAGAAAGTCTGCTCGCTTTTTCTTCGCTTTTAACTTTTTAATTTCTGATAGGATCGTTTTTTCGTGGTCTAGGTCGTCAAAATTGGTTGCATTGTCGATTGTAGCGTCTGGGATACAGACCCTCGTCGCGGACATAGTCGACATTTCTGCTGCTTCCTCCGCCATCGAAATTTCTGCTGCTTCCTTCAACTGTCTTGTTTGTAATTCAGCCATCTGACTATTTCAATTTCTGTTCTCTAGGATGAGAAAACCTTCACTCTGTGATGAGCTGTATGAGAAAAGCGGTATTGAACAACCATATGGTACTCAAGACCACATAGTTCTCTATCTTTACTTGAATCTCTTCACTCTAATCTTTAGTCTGTGCTCTACTCGCTATCAGAGGCCTCTTGAGAACATTATGCGACGATGCACTTATATAGCCTAGTAAAGGGGACTCGCCTATGGCTCTTATACGCAACTACATACTCTACTAATTAAGAAAAAAATACTCTAATTACATTTCTCTATACTACTGATAAGGTCCATTTCAACACTACTGAAATACGTGCAAGATTTCTAAACGTTGTTCATGACTTCTAGTATCAATCATTCAGAATTGTCCATAACTTTCCAAGCCAGAGTCGGGCTTCGATGTTGATTCCTTGTATCCTCCGTCTTGTAGTGTCCAACAAAAAATGGCGTTACTGCTTCTTCCATATTTACAAATTCCAAAATTAATTCAGCACGCTTTGATGCAAAGTATCCACAGCTTGTCTAGATGAAAATACAACAAGGGCTTCAGACCATTTTACATTGAAAGGTAAACTATAAGATTACCATCCATAGCATTATCAGGACATTTATTTCAAATTCAAGCTTGTCAGTTTCTTCTGAAGTTGGTGGCACAAGGTTGAACGTCTTTGCGAGAACTGCAGACTGCTGTTTGATGGTATCAATAACAATGAGAATATTTGTGCTGGAATTTGCACTAGTGGTAGCGATTGTCTATGCTGTAATTTCCGCAGTGGGGTTGAAGCTTGTCCCCTTGGCGACGAAAATTGTTTTCAGGTTGAATGGTGCTGTTTGGGCAAAGATGAGTGAGATGATTCGACGAGGAGCAACGAAAACATTTCCTTACAGGCATTTCAGTTCCTGTGGTGGTAGTGTAGCGAAGAAATATAAACGCATATTCATCAATAGAAGCCCAGGATAAAGCTTTGATTAGACCAATGGACATTTGAAATGCGGCATCATACTTTGCCCACGCACAAAGTGGGTACAAAGGCTGGAAATTGCAGAGCTGTTCTTGACATGACAATAAATCAGGTGCTAGGTGGGGATTCAACTTGATCATTGCCTGAATGAAAATTTTCCATGCTTCAAACCATTCGGCAATGCTGTTCATGTTGTGCTTAAATTCGACCTGGGAAGCAACCGTTATTTTCCTACCCTTTAGGTGACTTGAAAGTAAATATAAGCTTTTAGCTATACTATCATGCAG
Organism: Chrysaora chesapeakei; assembly: GCA_011763395.2. Lineage (NCBI taxonomy): Eukaryota > Metazoa > Cnidaria > Scyphozoa > Semaeostomeae > Pelagiidae > Chrysaora > Chrysaora chesapeakei. Next base: position 10,798 of record JAADKT020529319.1, read on the forward strand.
AGACGTGGGAAAAAGTGTATTAAAATCGATGTTATGTTTATTCTGTATTGCTTTGATTATTTTCAACGATAAGGGTGGTAAGCAGCCTCGTGGAGTGAGTGAGTCAAGTATAAACCTGGGATACCAGCTGCTTGTGCATTACAAATAGTTGAATTGAAGTAGAAGTTAGATCGTTTTAGTGAGTGCGTTGGTTTTCAAAGTGGATTATTGTTTGAAGTTTTTGCCATCTCGCTCCTTATTATTGATTTTAGATCTTCTAAAGGTATGGATGATGATAGTTGTTGCGTTTCACAGAATCACAAATTCATTTTCAGAAATTCTTTCATCCGAATTTACCAGGTGACGATGTAATTGCGATGACTGCATTGTCAGTGGGCGATTTTGTCCGCCACTTTTCGCTCTATGTAACGTAAAACCTTGTGTGAGAGGAACCGATAACCACGACTACACATTGAACTACACGACTTACTCAAGCGTTTAGAACGAGAAGACAACACTTATAACAGTTTCTTATTTCAAAATATTCAGGCAAAAGTTTGCTTGAAAAAATTGAACCTTCCTAAAGTATCCACCTCTTCACATGTCTGCGAATTTGACGCGTAAAAGAAAACGACGAAACTACGACGAGGATACATCATCGTCCATAAAATATATCTTCATCAGATTCAATGTTAAACAAAAGAAGCTCAACCAAAACTAGTTTTTTCTCTAATTGGATACCTGCGGTTTTCAACAATCAGACCATCTTTTTGTTCTTCTATTTCATTTCTATTTTCATTTTGATGCTCATCTTCCGCGTTTCTTGAAGAAAATATAATCATAATCATTCTCATAATCATCCGATACCTCCTTGCTTTCTTATATTCCTAATTACCTCCTGTTCTGGGAGTATTTCAAAAGTATTCATGGCTATGGCTACGATTTGAAGCTCAAACTACAATATACATGCTATCATATTATATTGCATAATTATGATAATTTATATACAAATAATTCTTATCAACATTTATCGGCATTCATCTTTACCTTGGAATAAATCATGGTTGGGAGGGAAATAATTACATGATCGTCCATAAAATAAATCTTCGTCAGATTCAATGTTAAACAAAATAAGCTCAAGCAAAACTAGTTTTTTTCTCTAATTGGATACCTGCGGTTTTCAACAATCTGACCATCTTTTTCTTTTTCTATTTTCACTTCTATTTCATTTCTATTTTCATTTTGATGTTGATCTTCCACATATTGCTTTCTTATATTCCCCATCATCTCCCATGTCTGGGAGTGTTTCAAAAATATTCAAGGCTATAGCTACGATTTGAAACTAATCAGAGTGCCTAAACTACAATATACATGCTATCATATTGGATTGCATAATTATGATAATTTATATACAAGTGATTTTAATCAACATTTATACTACACATGGGCCTATTACTATATGTTTGAAACAGATGACCTGGGCGTTAAAGAAAATTTACGCACAGGTTCAATGCTCTGTTTTCAAGCAACAGCTATAACAAAAGACACAAAACGAGACTGAGAAACCTTTTCTCTTTTTTGGTTACTTGGTTACTCCGAAAACTTAGCACTTTTCTTCTTCCAAAGTTGACATCATAACACAGTAACCATTTCTTTTGTGTGCAACAATAAAAAAAACAAAACCTCTAAGGTTTAATGTCAATTTCCTCGGATCTTTCTCTTTTGTCCTTCCAATTTTGCTTCAGTCTTCTGCCAGTGTTTTTCCTTTACATCAATCCTCCTGATAGTGCCGAACGGTAAAGCTCTGGAATAGTGATTAGACTGTCGTTTGCTTGTTTTTTTGGCATTATCATTTGCCACTAATTGTCTTGTTAGTTTTTCACAGATGCACAGGTATCAGCACAGAGCTATACCTTTCTCGCATAATGATCTACCTACCATTTTGGTCATCACGTTCTTTCCGGGCATTATGTTGTTTTTCTTTATTCCTGGAGATTTCTTTGAATTGAATTGCATTGTTTTATTTCGTTTACAAGAAAAGGCACACTTTGTCTTGATAAAGCTCTGCAATTTCACTTCAGTCTTCTGCAAGTTGTTTTCCTTTACGTTAATTCTTGTGACAGTGCCGAATGGTTAATCCCTGGAATAGTGACTAGAATGTCGCTTGCTCGTTTTTTTGTTTGTCATTTCATTTACTACGTATTTTCTTGTTAGGTTCCCACTCAAGCACAAATTATGGCACAGAACAATTCTATCCTCGCATAGTGTCCCTTTTTTCCTATTTGCGTTCTGGAACCATCATTTTCTCTCCAGGTTCTTTTCATTTATTTTTGTAAATTTCTTTGAATATAATTGTTCTATTTCTGTTATTAAAAAAGGCACATTCATTCTTGATAGGCTCCCTAATTTCACTTCAGTTTTGTGCCAGATTTTTTTTCCTTTACGAAAACCCGATTATGTCATTTTTGTCTGAACTTAAATTAATCGTATAATTTTCCCCCAAATATTTGTCTTCATCTCTGAAAGAATCGTGAAAGCAAATGTTTTCCACGTTCAATTTTTCGGCTGAATTTGTCCATGTCAGAGTACAGTGGAACCTCTATATAACGGACACCGGACCCCGGACATCGGTTGTACCAATGTTATTGTCTGTCGCAGAGAGGTATCAACTGTATGAAGGTTTCTTTTTTATCAGAGGTTTTATCATTCTTAGGCCGGAAATATTTCTCCGTTACTCGAAGGTGTCCCTTTATTTAGAGGTTTCCGTTCAAAAGGGGGTGCAGTGTAATGTTTTCCTTGAGAAATAGTTTTATTCACTGTAGATGAAATTGCAGGAAAAAGAAATACCAGAAAGTATCTGGAGTAGCTCAAAACACTGACATAGATTTTAATCACCTCCCTACCCAACTCTGAAATTTTAATGCGAGTATAATGTATGTCTTTAGATGAAGGTTAAATATTTTGAAAGTTCTTCCGTCATATGATCTATTTCTTACTGGTTATAGAATATTATGAATCGTATATTGGACATTTCATATTGAATCCATAATATATTAATTTTGCTTTAAGTGTATGTATTTATGTATTAATTTGCAGTTAGCGATTGAATGTAAAGAAGCAATTTGTGGCCTTTGTATATTCCATTTTGGTGGTTTATTCTTTCTACCCACAAACATGGGCAAAGTATGTTGAGACAGATAGTCATTGTTGGGGTCTGTATCGTTCCCCCCCCCCCATTCAATGTGGATTACTTTCTCACAGATTTCATTACGTATTTCCGCCTGCATGATGTATCAGTTACTTCTAATTTGAATGAAAAATAGTCAGCATTGAGCTGGGAAGCGGGGTCTAAGTTAGGCAATAATGGATCTAAACGTACATTCTCAGTATTGTCTCAACAATTTGGTCCATGATCTTAGATTAAAATGATAACAATATTGATCATAAATACAGTACTTGTTTCATCAAAAGTTGTCATCGATGATTTGAAAGTTGAAAGAAAATTATAAAAGGAAAGTGTAGTCCCTTATTATACCTAGTTTCCCAATGATAGAAAAAAATTTACACATTACAGAGGAACGTCAATACGTCCTCGGCTAGTATCATTTCCGTCTTAGGTCGGTGTCCCCGATATCTACATTTTATTGTTAAAAAGAAATTACTTCTGAAGACTACAGTGAAAACCAGCACATAGGAAAATGCAGCGTGAAATTATATCTTTTGAACCGATGAATGAAGACCATTTCAACCGATGAATAAAGACAATCCTAAGAGGTGCCTAAGTTAATTGTTTTGAATCCAGCACTGGGATTTAAATGAAATTTGCATGAAAAACTCGAAACATTGCATTGAGACCTGTGAAAGCTGCCAAACTTTGAACCATGCTTTGTTTTTCTGGCAGTTGCTTTAGACCTTTTGTCAACAACATAACCCCTTATTTCGGTATACACCTCCTACATCTTGACATAAGAATCTGAACCGGCTGTGTCCAAAAAAATTTCATTCTTATGTGCGATTTTTATTGTATTTGTTATTTGAAGTCGTCCGTTGTAAATAGGTTTCCGGGGTAAAGCCTTAAATTCAATTAAATAAGTTTTGCTTATTTTTTCAGAATTTTTTTAACTTCAACAAAATAATATCCATCTTTATGTTGCATATTTCCATATTGTACAGTGTATGTTATCTTCAACATTTAATATAGAGTAAGACTGATTGATATAGATATTAATATCGAGACCTTAAATTGCAGATTGTTTCATTTTTTGAATCGCCTTGGCTATCTTCCAGTTGTAGCTTTTGCAGAGAATCCCTACCAACGATTTTCTAACAGTCAAGTTGTCGTTTGAGACAATTGTGGTGTTGCGGGACTTTTATGAGTTCATGAATGTTTGCAAAAAGAGGAAAGAAACACAACGCAAGTGTCTATTAGTTACATTTTTAGCAATATATAGGCTATTGATTTATTTATTGATTTATTGATTTATTGATTTATTTATTTATTGATTTATTTATTTATTGATTTATTGATTTATAAACTTGCTGTAGGGTAGTGCTAATGCAGATCAGCTACTATTTCAGTGCAGCCGTTAGGTTAATTTATTCTTCATTTGCCCTGAACTCTGAAAATTTCACCATTATTCCAACAGTTGGTTAGCTTTCTTCGCTGGCACTACGCTGGAGCATGATTATGGAAACGCGTTACAACGGCTTATATGCTATGCGGCGTTGTGGATGAACAAGACATGCGCTTTGATATATGCATGACAAGAAAGTCTCTTTTGCGCAATTATCCGTTAGGGTTGCCATGTGAACTATTTTCGGGCAAAATTCCAAAATCTAGCCAAATTTGAAACCGCCTGGCTACCGAAAAATTGATTCGGCCTCCAAAGGAAATCTGGCTTAAATTTTCATAATTGAGAAACTCTATCGTAAATAATCTCATCAAAATCTCAAAGCCTTTTATAAAACCAATTCTGCACATGGTTGGGCGGGGCGCGGCGCGGTTGTGTCGAACCATACGACAGAGACCCCTCGTCTGTGTCGACCCAGAGCGACTTATTAACCATTTGTTGCGCCGTGCCGCTCCTATCATTTTCGGAGCATTCGTGTAACCTAACAAAGCTAAGGAGAAACATAGGAACGGGACACATTTTAGTCCTTCAGGCAAAATAACAAGTAATTTTAATTGTTCTTCCTGCTCAACCTCACAAGCTGATTAGTGCTTTAGACACAATGCCGATTCGCTTTCTCTTTTTATGATTGGTGCATTTTGATCCGCATCTGGGTATACATGTCTGCCTTAGTTTATTGTTTCGGACTGTTTCTGACGTTCATACTCTGAGGAATGTCAAACAGAAAAAGTTAAGAATGCCTGAAAATGTTTCCGCTGTTTATTGTAATTCTAAAGTTTTATACTATTCTCAAACTGTTCTACAGTTTATCTAAATCTTCGTCTTAGAAAGCAAAATAACAGAGAACGCATAGCAGTTAGACCACAAAATCCTTAAACGCGGAGGCGCCGTCCTATATGAGCGACATGTTCAAACGTAAACCTTAGAACTTCATTGTTTAGGACATCGGCTGGTCAGAGTAGCTTTTCATTCAGAGGGGCAAATCTATGGAATGGACTAGATAATGAATTGACAGAAGCACCTACGCTCCAAAAATTCAAAAAAGGGCTGGAGAAATCGTGCAGGGTGTAATTTGGTCTCCTTTATCATTCCTCGTTTAATTTAGATTTTTCCTTTTCCTTATTTCTTTCAGATTTTATTGGTATACTATATTTGTATATTTAAATAATGTAATTTTTATCCTAAAAAGTATGGTATTTAAATGCATGGCCCCCTGTAAATCATTTTTTTTCAAACTGACGGGGCTACCATGCCTAAAAAAGTGAAGTGAAAATGAAATGAATTGTGATTTAAAAGCATTGATATATGTTGGAGAATATTACCTCCTCTTGTTCGTTTCTTATAGATTTGTCGTAGAATCTTAAACAAGGAAAAGACAAAGTTTTTGCTAGCATATCACATATTCTTCTCAACTCTAAGACCGTCTAAGACACACCTCACAACTCTGCTCGATACAAGAAGGAAAATGTTTACAATAAATGTTCCAAATAAAGACAGCTAACAGTTTTTCGGTGAATAAAGAGAGAAAATTAATCCAATAAAAACACAAGTATTTATCAAGTTACAAACGAAGCTTAGTCAGTTTTCTATATTCTCGGTTTCGGTTAGAGGCATTGACGTAAATAAACTTCTAGAAAAATACTAGTAAAAATAGTTTTACCGCAAATCAGAAATGGCTATTTACCAATCAAGGAAATGACTACTTTCCAGCAATATTTGCAATTTTTCTGAGATGTATATATAATTACTCAGTTCATCGTTTTTCTTGCATTTGGTGACACTTGAGATTCAACACAGGCCCTGGACCTTGGGCGCAAACCCCTATTCCCACAGCTGCATATTTTCCAGAATTCAAGAAGCAACGCCGAGGAACTGTTTTTCAAGTAGCTCAACAGATATTATTATGCCTTATACCAGTATCAAGCTAGTCAGTCATCTCTGATTTGATCAGGAGGCTTAAGAATCTACATCCTTATACTTTTAATAACTTCAAGGAAGCTAACATCCCCATTTTCAGTTTAAACCAGTTTCAATTAAAACGTTAATATTTTTATTTAAGGCTTCAAAAGGCAAGTTGATGTAGCTGTTAATAATGTAATATATTGATCTGAAAATGCCAAAAGTTCAATCACATGGATCTTTGACGATTACTTTATTGACGGAAAGAGCCTGAAATCTCGCTGGTATGAAGCAGCCAAGCAATGAGTTGGTGGCAAGTAAATTTTTTCCATTTTTTCTGAGTCTTGTACCAAAATTGGCTGCTGTTTAAAACTTGATTTTTTTTATGTTATTTTAAGTTTTATAATGTTACATAAGAAATCCTATGATACCTTCCTCTAAAAGCCGCATTCAGTAAAGTAAGGAAAAATGATTTAATGAAAAAGGCTTTGACCATTAAGGGATGTTAAGGAACATCAACAAACTAAAATATTAGATCTACGTCTGTGTTCTTGGTTAGATACTGTCATCAAACATCCCTGAGAAGTGCTCTCTCTGTGATAAAACACACTAATCAAATCAACAGTTAGTTGCATGTGAGTCAACTTTTACCTAATTTTGACCTAACTGCAGTTTTGCAAACTTTCAATGAAGGCACATACATAGCAAACGTTTCGTAAATAAAGCAAGTTACCATGTTGAAGATATTTTTAACACACTGTTTTCAGAAAACAGAAAGAAATTATTTTAATGATAAAAGCGGGAAAACAGTAAACAAAAATCTGTAGTGCCTCACAAATCCGATATGAAATCTACATCTCTTTGTGATGCTTAAAATATTCGTCTTCACCACTGCTTTCCTCTTGAAAGTCTTCAATGAACCCCTCTCTTCAAGAGGGTGTTGATACAACGGACATGTCCGTGAAACGTCCGTGATTTCCCGTTGTGATTTCCGTGGCACAATTAATTCAAAATAACCACGGAACCCATGGACAAAAATTATTTTCGCCCGTGGTTGGTTCGTGGTTGTCGGTGGCCGCCAACCTTTGATTTCGTATTTTTGACGGCGTTTGTTCCCTAAAATGGGGGAGGGGCGAGCCATAGGCCCTTAGGAAAATTAACATCAAGAAAGAAAAGGGTTATGCATCAAACTCTCAGATTTTACCTTCCTGAAGATATCGCCGTATTCTATGCCAAGCACGCTTGATTTTAGCCCTTACCTCTATTTGGAAAATATTGCTGCAGGCTGTAAAGGGGGAGGAAGGGGGTAAGGGGGGTAATGTTCCGACTTTCTTAATTTGATTAGTTTTAACGATTACTTCTGGGTGTTTTCTTTTTTGGTGTCCCTTTGTTACATAAAATTTCTATGTGTTTATTCTACGCCGTTCCTTTTCCTTGTGATTCATAAAAGATAATTGAATCTGTCAAGAAACTCAGTAGTCAGTGCGCTATGGTAAATCCAGCATGCAAAATCTGTGGGCAATGCTAAAAATGGTTTTAAACAAGCGCAGAAGCTTGTAGATGACAAATCAATTTGTTGGACCCAAGGTTGGACCTCTTCAAATTACTAATGGGTGTAATGCGGCAGCATTTGGTGCTTTTCCCATATACTTTTCTATATACTTCGAAACCTTGAAAATGGCATAAATTTAAAATCGGTACATGAAAAATCGAAAACAACAGCCAGAAATTGCTTACAGAGTACATTCAGAACACGTATTGTTTTTGAAATGCGGTTACTCTGGCCCCCAAAGATATTGATTGGTAAAACCCGATTGCTCCCCTGCAAACGCGATTTGTCTCTCGCTCATGCAACATTGCGGGGGGGCAATCAAAGACCACTGCTCGATTACTCCCGCTAGGTGGGCTCAAATTCAACAAACAAGGCCTCTTTTGAATGCACTGGCAATAAGCGCTTTCTGACTGTAGTTTAAAGTTTTTTATGCAATGATTTTGGATTTCGGCCATTTTCAAGATTTTGAAGTACATGAAAAACTGTATTGGGAAGCTACAAATTTCTGCTGCATTACCCTCACAAGTAATATAGCGATTTCCAACAAGTTGATTTGTCATCTACAAGCTCTTGCACTTGTTTTGAACCATTTTTTGCATTTCCCGCCGATTTTGCAGTCTGACCCCTTGTTTCTGCCCCCTAGAGACCTGACTACCGGAAAATTTTTTGTTGTCTAAGTTCTTTTTTATATCTTCAATATGGTGCAAAAGCGCATGTTGTGTACTGTAACCTTCTCTAAATCCAATGCTAATTAACTGAATACAGTTTCCTTGAAATGTTTTGTCAACTGAGTCTGCTAGAATCTGCTAGAATCTTCAGTTTCTCGAACTCGTTACTTGAGTAAACATTACTGTATTATCAGTATCATTAATTAAGAGGCAAGCATTTGTTTGCTTGCCAGGAGGCTTGACACAGTGCCTATGAAAACGGTATTTCATTTTATTTTATATGCAGACATTTATGTTTGAAATGATCAAACAGCTTGATAAAAGGAAGGACCGTGTGCTCAGTAGCCCGCAAAACAATGAATCTCAAAAATGTTATGAGAGTATTGAATGACATGTTGTGAGGGCTACAAAAGTCAGTCTTTGTCTATTTTTATACTATTTTTCTTTATGAATAAAATGTGTGATGAATAAAATTAGCCTTAAGGCCTATCAAATGAACGATGTACCTCATTCAACAAATGATCAAATCAGTTGTATTTTGATCCAACGTTATAAAAATCTATGAGATGGCAATCATCGGGACTCTCCCATTTCTTTGGTTATGATTTTGATTTTATGTCCATGCAAAACTAAAACAAAAAGTCTCAATTCAAGTTGTCGTTAGTATATCATAATATACCAGGTAGGGTGGTAATAGTTGGTTTAGTTAAGTTGATAAGGCTAAAGTTAAATTTTTTTATTTCAAAACCAAAGGTCGGGGTCCTATTACTCATGTTTGTACAAGTTAGCACCACGCAGCGCTTTTGCCAAATTCCTCGTCTTTTTATAATCGTTCATCTTGCATTAGCCATCTAATTTTCTTGCATCAGCCGAGGCAACATTTTTAAAGCAACCTCAAATAATCATCTAACCGAAACAAGCAAAGTTTTTCTCGAAAGATAGCGTCAAAATGGGCATTAGAATCTGCGGAGGAGACAGAGTCTATTTTTCTAAGTTGTGAGCTTGATGCAAAGGAAGACAAATCAGATAAGACCTCAGAGCATATTTTTTCGTACTGTATTAGACATGATTGTCACCACTTATCATGACAAGCCTTTGATTTTTAGTTGGGCAACGTTTCGGGAGAGATCCGTCTCCCATCATCGGGCAATGAGAAATGTGGTTTCTTGCCTATTTATTGCAA
>JAADKT020529320.1:0-12266 GCA_011763395.2 Chrysaora chesapeakei
GCAGTTTACAAAAAGAACACCTGCAAACGCGAGGTTTGAAAGAAGTATAATTATGCATTCACAAGCAGGTCTTCTACTGTGTGTTCAGAATACTCAAATTATCTTACAAGTCAGATCTTGAAAAACACTCGGAAAAGATGTTAAATATGTCTTCAGATAAGCTGGTTTACCATCAGAATCAAGCAGAACAAGAAGTCAAGTAATAAAGACAAGACATACTAACATACTGTCGATATATTCGTATTTTGGTACCTAACTGATGTACTAAAGGCCTTCGATAGTTCTACAAGAAGACACCAAAGATTGTTTGAATTGATTTCCAAGGCCATTTACCAGAAATAACTCGGATTCCAAATCACAATACCATCGTTACAGAGTCGTTACAACTCGCCACTAACAATCTAGAGAGGTTCTTGTGAAGATTTGAAGCCCATAACATCGCCAATCCGTTACCAAAATATTGATTTTGATCGCAACAGTTAAGTTCTTTGAGGAAGCCAAAAAGGCCGACTAGAGTGAAACAAGTTTCTCGAAATATATAGGCCAGCTGCAGGGAAAAAGATTTTTGGAAAAGGCTCTCAAAGATTCTTTCATAAAACAGCTAGAAATACGCTTGAGTGTGGAATATAAACGCGTGTATATACAACATTGATAACACAAATAGCGCTGCATTCACGATAACCACATATACAGGAGATCACGCTTAGCTAAACAAAACAAACACATATTTTCTACAAGATATACTTAAAAGAAACAAGAAATCCAAAATGAAATAATATCTCATTTTTTAGAATAATTATAAAACTCGTTGAACGAGAACTCTCCGCTATGACGTAACAAGCTGGAAATTCGAGATTTGAATATTACAAAGGATTGTTCTAAAAACATCTGCTCGCGATGTCGCTCAGTGTTTTACTGAAAAATGCCACAAATCTCAGAGGCAGGTATGATCGGATCGCAAGAATCACTTTCAGAGGTAAGCGTTTTAGCATTGAATTTCTATTCATGCCTTTTAGCAATATCAGCTTGCGTTGCTTTTTCAATTACGCCGTTGGCTAAAGCTTCGCTAACTTAACTCAGTCAGAAATTGACTTTTTGGTTGAGGTGCTTGATGTAATTTTGCTACGGGAATGTACCGCCATTATGTCGCATACAGGTTTTCAGCCTTGAAATCCTGTAGGCTTCTAAACATAAAGGCCTGGCTCAACTGGGAGACTTGTCTCGTGCGACATTGATGTCCCCTAGGTGTGTCCCGGTTTAGCCACCTGACAACAGAAACATTTCTCCTCTCTGTGACATGCAAATGACTCGGGGGACATTTTGCTCTTTTGTCATTCGCATGTTTTCATGTTTAGCCACCCTGGGAGACACGCTGAATACAGCGTCACGCGCGACAAGTCTCCTAGTTTAGCCATAGCTTTAGTATGGTTATGACAAAAACCCATATTAGAGGGTGGAAAATCGAAGAACTCACAAAGTTCAATTTATTTGAGTCAGAATAGCTTATTATTGTGTAGAAGATATGCGAAGCACAATTTCAAGTAATAGTAGGGTCTAGAAAGTCTAACTACTCTCCAATGCCGCTTAATATTACCCCGCTATTACCCTGATGTCTATATGGGAATACCCATATAGCAATAATACCCCGTTATTACCCTCTATGTCTATAGAGTGAATGGGATTGTAGAATCTTAATGGAACAGACACATCCCCGTCAATAGTCTTTTTCAAAGAGATCTGGGTCTGGCGTGACATTTTTCTGGAAAATGGTAGGCATATCGAGTAACGGAATCCTCTCCACGGACAAAGACCCGAATTGCAGTCGCTTCAGAGGAAGTAGTGCACCAGAATTGTCTCCAATTTCACGAATAATTGAAGAAAAAGACAGAAAAGGAAATCTGCGACAGCAATGTTTAGAATATCTGCAGAGACTTACGAAACAAGGTGCAATTAACTAAGAAAAAGTAAAATACTTATTTAAATTTAACCTAGACAAGATAAACTAGGACTTATATAAATTAGCACATACCCGTACCCAAATTATACTAAGTTCCCCTCCAGGGGGAGACTATAAATGAGTAAGAGTGACCAATTGGAAATTTGAAAAAGTGGTCTTGATAATCTTATATTTCAAGCCCTTAGAATTATTAATTCTTCAATAAAGTCAACTAAACGTATCAATTACAGATCTTTGAAAGAAAGTGCCAGACCTAAAACCCAACAGGACCCTATTGCTGTTTCAAGCAATTTAGAAAAAAAGTAGCTGGTGTTTCATCATTTTGATGTAATTTGAAACAATGAAACTTGTAAAAAATTAATGAAGTGTAGCTCTGTGCACTTTTTTTTAATAAGCAACTTGACTTTTGTTCAGTCCTCAAAGTTGCTTAAAATTTTAGAAATTTCAGCCCTCAAAGTTGCTTAAAAGTTGTTTGACATTTTTTGTACTTAACAACCACCCCTGACTTCGCGAGTCAAAATCGTCAGCTGTTAGGCCCACAACACGACTTTTGGAGACATCAAGTGGAAAAACGTTAGCTAACGAACGTCGACATGCAAAACATAAGAACGAAGAATTTCTTGACAACAAGAAAGCGTATTATAAGCTTGGTTGTTTGACTTCTTAGTTGCTTACAGTAATTCAATTGAGCCCTCAAGTTGCTTAATGTTAAGGTCAATTGAGCCCTGGTTGCTTATTGAGCGGTTGCTTACACGTTTTTTTTTATAAGGAACCTTTGGTCTGGGTTGAGGCTGGAGTTCCTTGTTTTTTTTTTCAACAAAATGAGGCTGAAAGTTCCTTATACTGTTCCTTGTCGTGGGATATGTATAAATACTAATTTTTACAGCATATTCATAGAAACTATTCTTCATTTCTAATTTTAAGTATAAATGGAGCCTTTTGGGGAAGAACGATGGGTAACATATTGTACTTCTGTTCCTTTTTCGTACAAACCGTCTTGTTCTTTAAAAAAGAGTTTCTTAGTTCCTTATAATGGTGTTCCTTATAAAAAATGTGTATTTAAAAAAAAGTGTCTGCAGATGCTGGAAACTTTTGAGCCCTTTTGAGTTTGATTTCTCTGAGGGGTGATTAAGGAAGGTCGTTCAGGGGTGTCAGGGATGGGAACATAAGAAATGTATAAAGGTAACAAGGGAACATGGGCAAAATTGAAAGGGGAATAAGGGAACATAGATCATTTCGGTATGACGTCAGACAGCATTAAAATTTTCCGAAATCACATGATATCGAGTTTTCGATATGAAAATCTTACAAAGCAGCCAAAACTTAGTCTAGGTACAAAGTTTTACTATCCTAGCACGTGTGTTCTTAATTTTATGAGCATTCAAAGTTCCCGATTTCATAAAGGCTTTGACCGCAAAAAATGAACTTGGCGAAACTTTTTACCCCACACGGTCAAAGCCCTTATAAAATTGTGAACTTTGAACGCTCGTAAAATCGATTATACAAGCGCTGAGATAGTAAAACTGTGCACCTGGACTATTTTTGGGGTGCTTTATACGATTTTCGCATCGAAAAATTGATATCTTTGATAATTGATATTGATATCTAGCGATTTCGAAAATTTTTTTCTACCGAAATGATCTATTGGGAAACAGGGATCAGGTAAAATCCTCCCTATCAATCCGCTTGACTATAAATGTGAAAAATAATCCCAGAAAACTCAAGGAAATAAGGAGATTTTCTCAAGGGGGTAGGGGAACATGGAGCCCCCTAAACGACCCTCGTTATAAGCTCTTGGGAATCTCGTACACCTCTGCTCGAAATCCTGTTGTTAGAAACAGAAATCTCTTAAAATCCTTTTGTTCCTATGACTATGATGAAATGAAATCCTTACCCCGCCAGTTCTGACAATGCAAAATGTGAATTGCATTTCAATTGGAAGAAATGATTTGCATTATAATAAACGCGCGAAATCTGATTTGGCGGGAAAACGGCCTAGACGGGACGGGCCTAGCAGATGGCAGTTGAATTTCTTGGTAACTGATCGTCTGATATAACTGAATTTCAGGTGTAACATATCAAACTCAAGTATATGAAGACTGCTCTGATCCGGACTGGGATGAGGTGACACGATCTTGATTTTTATTTTCGTTTATTTTACTGCTTCGCACGTTTATTAACTAACTGCCACGCCCACTAATGGGCTTGAACCTGATTTATGCCTTTTTTATTGTTTTTATTTTGTGTTATCTTTACTGTAGGAATTTGAATGGATCCTTGGAAGCCAACTCAACCCAAGTGAATTTATCGAGATACAAGTTCTCAATCACAACAAAATCTTCAGCAACAGGTGATCAGACCACTACTAATTTAATTTTTATTTTAGATTAGGTTGTAAATGTATTCAAGTATTCATGTTTACAGTTCTACATTTTTTAAGAAGCCAGGAGTTTTCAGTAAGGGTGGAGGGCAAGCTCAAAATTTTCACACAAGGGGCTGGCCATGAGGGTGGGTCCTTGAACAAAATAGATCTGAGCAACAGTTGAGTGTTTTCAATCCACTGATATTGTCCATTGTGCCAAGATGGTAAGGACTTTTTTTCATCACTTAAGAGAAACAAGGAGGTCATATCCCAGAACTAAGATCTTTTAGAAAAGGCTGGTTGTTTAACTTTGACCAAAACTTAAATTTTCATATTTCTTGATACATAAAGCCAATAATCGGTTTCTTTTGTGCTATTCTGGTCAGACATTGAAATTCTTGATAGTGTTCCAGTATAAACAATATGATTATTTATTGTCTGTGGGCAGTTTCTGACAGAAAGTAAAATTTGTGGAAAAATTGCTTCTATTTCTTTAATTGTTTAATTAGGGGTAACATAATTTACTTATGCCACTTGAAATACAACTGCTGAAATGTTACAAACAAAGACCATTTTATATGGCAAGGAGGACAAGTTTTGAACCTGTTTCATTTGGCTTTTTACCCGTACAGGAAGGCATCACAATTCTTTACAGTATCATCTCCCCTGGTCTCTGCATTGAATGGTCTCTGCTCTTCTATGGAAGGTGAAGGTGAAAGTGAAATGGTGTTTTAGCCCCATTCGCTAGGATCTCAGTAGTAGGCTAACCAATCGAGACCTCGACCCGGCCGTGACGCTACCATGGCTGGGCTCCAACCCTGACCACACTGAGCTTCTGACACCACGAGTCAGCTGGATTACATCATAAAGCCACAGCACCTTCAATGGAGTCTTCTGCAAAAGATAGCCACTCATCTGTCCTTTGTCTTTTTAAGAAAATTCTTGGAATAATTTTCTTTGTTGCTGCAGCTGAACACAGACATGTTGAATTTGTTGCATTCTGGTTATTAAGGAAGTTACTCCCAGAATTCCCTTCGAATAATCCTTAATTAAAACGAGGACTGAGGGAAATGATCATTATCTTTTGCAGAAGCATCTTTGACTTAATATCCACAAGAATAAAAACCCTATTTATTTAATTTTCTTCTTATTACAGAATTGTTGGTATTTATCGCATGGTATTGCAGAGATTGATTCAAGAGCAACACCTTTCAATTACAGATAGTCTTTTGGATAACAACAATACAGTTCTTAAGGTAAAATTTAACATACAAATAATTTGAAACGTTTGAAATGATTATATTTTCATACTTCTTAACAACTCTGCTGAATCAAGAATTTCAGCTGGTCTTATCAAAATCTTTGTTCTTGGCTCATGAATATTTTAAGAGGAAGATTAGTGATATAAGCTATCTATAGGACAAGGTGAATCCAGCTTAGCAATAATTTTTGTTATCTTATTTGGTTTGTGGTGAGATTAATAATCACTACGTTTCTTCTTGCATTTCACAATTGATAATCAGTGCTAATAAATGAAATCAATCTTTGAATTTTCCTTTCAAATAGTAATGCTGGTTTTGAGCATTTTTTTATGTTCATTCATTGCATTGAAGAGCTTGATTTCAACCTTATGTTTAAAGTGCAGGTGACTTGAAAGAAAACAGGAAAAATATTTCTGTGCCCTTGTTGAATGTCAAAGGAAAAGCCATGGGCCAAATGTCACAAAAAATTGTTGAGGACAGGCAATGGTGATCAAATGGTGTTTTAGCGCCAGTCGCTAGGATCTCAGTAGTAGGTTAACTAATCGAGACCTTGACCCTGGCTGTGATGCTACCGTGGCTGGGCTCAAACCCTGACCACACTGAGCTCTTGATACCACGGGTCAGCTGGATTACACCACGACACCACAGCACCTTCAAGAGAGTTGAACTAGTTTTCCATCACTCCAAAAACTACAGACACTTGTTACAATCACAATAATGTATACTGACAATTGTTGTTTCTCATCTGTCCTTTATTTGTGTTCTTAAAGTTTCCAGAATCATTATCAGTATTCAGTGGTGTAGAGCTGGAAAAATAACTAGGGGGGCTCTACTTCAGTAAATAATTAACACGAATCTGATGATGAAGATGTGCGTCGAAGGCGAACAGCGCACCGAAGGTGTGCCCAACAAGGGGGGTCTGGGGGCATGCTCCCCCAGAAAATTTTCAAAATTCTATTACCAGATTGGCTTAGATTGGCTGTTTTTCACAAGTTGCAGCATTTATCCGATAAGCCGTCCTCTTGTTTATCCGGACTTCGATTATCCGGTCCGTCAAGGATTTTCAGCCATGAAATGATTTTTCAGTAAACTTTCTATATTTCTTTGCAAGAACCACTCAATCGTTGAAATGCCTGGCAATTGTAATCACAAAATAACTTTAAAACCTCAACTACTCTATAGATGAAGTCACAGTTTATATTTAAAGGTCGCGCGAGCCAATGAGTGACCGGTTTTTTAAAAGTGTTTTATATGACAGAATGTTTGTCTTCAAAAATTGAAAAATATATAATTGTTAATTTTTTAATGGTTAAGCTGCCACTATATGTTTTTGTTAATCGGAAAATCCCGCGTCCTGAGTTTGCCGGATAGAAAATAGCTACTTTATCGAAAACTTTAGCATCCGAAATGACTTGAACCTTGAAGCAATGTGTTGCAAGGAAAATAAAATATCTAAGGATAGTTAGCCCCCCCAAAAGCCTGAAAAAAATAACTAGGGGGGCTGAGCCACCCTGAGCCCCCCCCCAGCTCTACACCCCTGTCAGTATTTCATGCTTGCAAGCTTTTGCCGCATTGCAGATTCAGCCTTCCCTCACTTATTATGTTCGGTCTACACTTGCGTAGTTTCGGGTGATGACTATGATGACTTAAACTTGACCTGGATCGCGACTCCACCTCCAAGGCTTGTACTTGACTTCAACCTCCAAAACTGCGCGCTCTCTTCGATTGAAAATTTTGAACGCCAATGGTTAAGCACTTTGGTCAGATTAAAAAATATCCGAAATGAAGATCGGTTTCTTTAATAACTAGAATTATACTCAGAATCTGTTTTAAAACTGGAAAGATTAGACTAGCTTTATTTAAACCAGGTCAAATTTCTGGCAGTCAAATCAATTCGATTTGTTTAAACATGACTATTGTTAAAATGACCAAGACGCAATATTTGTTAAACTGCTTTTGGTTAAACTTGTTGTCATAAGCAATGAAATGTCAGCTTATTTTTAAAGGATTTTTTGTTGTGTGGTAAGTGCAAGCAAAGGAACCCCAGCTTCTCGTGTAATGATGCACATTTGATAGTGCCTTGGGGGCATTCCAGAGATAAAAAACGTATCGAGATGCAACAGAAAAGGTTTTAATGCCTGGGTACTAGAAATAATAACAATACATGGCCAAATTTATGGAGGGTAGTGGCATGCTCCCCGGGGAAAATTTTAACATTGACGTTGCTAAATTGCTTTGGTAGCCATTTCAACCTTTTATCAGAAATTTTAGTTCCTTCCATCCAGTTTTCCAATTATTGGTTGGGAGATCGTCTGGAAACCAAATACTTTTTCAACTTTCACTAGAAAGTTGACGAGGCCCCTATTTGACTTACGCCACAGGGCAAAAGCACTATTTTTTTGCTCAATGCTGGGCAGGACAATGTGCTTCATGGGGCAAATGTCCCACAACCTGGTACATTAAGAAATTCCCTGTTCTTAACGCTGAGTGCTAGGAGCCTGAATGTTAGAGTGATAAAGCATCTCTTGTTTTTCTCTCAAGGCGCAACTTTCTCTGGAGCTCACCTACAGCCCACCATCTGGAACAGTCCAAGAATGGATCGAAGGTCTGCAGCCGTCAGACTCTCCTTATGGAGATTCAGATCACAATACAGACACCGGAGACGAACTGTTCCCGCAATCCGGTCGGAGGCGGTCGCGAATGAGTCTCCCTGGCTGGAAAAAGAGCCAAGAAAACGGTCCATCACGAGTCGGATCGGCCATGAGTTTGAATTCGACCGGAAGCGTACCAAAACCAAAGAAGAGTGCGTCCAGTCTTCAGAATAATAACCTGACATCCGAAATGAACCGTAGTGGTGGCATTGGACCGAACCAGCTCGGTGTAGTTGCTGGGCCGTTTGGTCAAATGCTCCAAGCAAGAGATACCGGACACGGACAAATGAGTAGAAGAGGGTCAATGTATAGTGTGGCAAGTGCTGGATCCGGAACTGGAATGTTGTAAGTAAAACTGTTATTCGACTAGCGCCCAAATTAGTTTCCTAATGCTCACACTCACCAACGTACAATTGTAGTGGATACGCCCTTCAAGGGCTGGTTTTATGGCTGACGTTGGATTCCAACATAAAGTATTATAGACCTTATAGGCTAACCGTTTCGGGTTACATTAGTCCCCCTTGAGGAATTATTGCTTTGTCGTCAAAAGATAGATCGCATCACCCTTTTCATGGTATAAACTTTAAGAATTCAATTGAATGGAAACGATTCTCGATAGTATGATAATGTGACCTGAATAAGGTTTATTCAATCAGGTCTTTTATCCAAGACACCTGCAAGTCATTGTGTTACGTATCTACCACAGTAGTGCGCATAGCACCGTGTTTAACCGAGAACCATCCTACTGCATTAAGCTTTATGCTGATCCCAGCATTCATAAAACTCTCCAAAAACACAAACACCTATCGTTTGAATGCTTCAGTGATCCGTGTGCCGGAGATTATCTTATTCTCTCGATTGTGCCAGAGGAATTGCTTCTGGGAAAGCCCCAACAATTTCAAAACCAATGGCAAAAACTGGAAAAATTTCAAACTACTACCGCAGCAGACATCCAAAAGTTGTTACCCACCTACCTGCCGGATTCTGCTCACAATGAGCAACAAGAAAAGCCAGCCGACTTATTTATTTAGTAAAGCATGCTTCTTTCTAAATACACACGTATATTTTGTTATACATGTTAAACATATTTGTCATGTATGGCGAACACAAGGATAGATTATTCCACAATTGGCATACCACAATAAGTTGGACTCGAACCTGGGCTGCATGACCAGAGAGCCAACGACGTTTCAACTGAGCTATAGAGCTCAATGAAATCGCCTAGCAACTCTCCAAGTCATACAGCCCAAGGCTCTCCTCCTGTTTGGCGTTTTCGTGTTTCTGCTATGTTGAGCCTTCTTCAGCACCATAAATAACAATAGATCGGATTCAAACCTGGGCTGCATGAGCAGAGAGCCAACGACGTTTCCACTGAGCTATAGGGCTCAATGAAATCGCCTAGCAACTCTCCAAGTCATACAGCCCAAGGTTTTCTTCCCGCTTGACTTTTTCTTGTTTGGCTATGTTGAGCCTTCTTCAGCACCATACATATTTACATATCTATCTTTCATGAATGGCGTGTCCCACTTATTGCCGAGTCCCAGCTGGATTCTCGTCAAAACTCACCAAAAAATGCAGCATGTCATAACAGTTGTCGCATATACGTCAATATATTGCATCTATTCGATATCATTACTGCATGGTATAATGATTTTTTTCTATCATATTTCAGCCATCAACATCCCAAAGTTCGACTGGAAAAGAAAGAAATCGTAAAGGAAATCGATTACCAAATTCAGCTTCGAATCATTGAAGCGAGGCAGTTGTCAGGGATGCAGTTAGATCCAGTATGTACTGTGACTGTTGGCAATCAGAAGAAACACACGGCTGTCAAAGAGCAAACTAACACGCCATTCTGGGATGAGGTATGGTCGTTTTATTGCTATTGTACTGTTAATATAGACTTATTACCTTCCTCCCACTCTTTCGGAAACAGCTTTTAACAACTACAACAACATACAGCTGTTTCCTCAGAGTGGAGGAGCTGGAGCGGGATGGTGGAGTGTGGAGGAGCGTAGACTACGACGAATGTAATAAGTCACTGTTAATATAGTCTTTGAGTTGCGAGCAATAGCGAAAACTACTTTCGACAGACTTAGGTGGAATTTATATCCAGATGCGGAGCGAAATCCATTAATCAGAAAGTGACGTCGAATTGGCACTGTGTTTTCAACGCCAATCAGCTAGTGTGAAACTGCGGGATGACCAATGGAAATTGCAACTCTCCGGATAATTGGACTTCTGGGAGGCTCCAGAGCTGGAAAATTTCGCAGACTTCGCAGACAAAATTTTTTCATATCAAGTTTTCTAAAGTCTTGAATTTTCAAGAAAATGCTTTCTTTGCCTCTAGAATCGGAAGCCTCCGAAATCTACTTTTTTAGAATTCAGAAGAGATAAGAGTCCCAAAAGAACGTTCCGTTAGACTCAGTTTACACGAGCAAAAATGAATCGGATCTGAAGTGGATTCGATCTACTTTTGGTGCGGATAAGCCTTGCGTTTACGCATCAATTTGTAAATCCGATCCACTTTTGGTCCGCCAACGGACCTACTTTTGGATCGCTTTGAAAAGCGTTCCAGTTTAGATCCGAGCTACTTTTGCATCATGTAAACAGGTGGATCCGATCAAAAACTGGCTTCCTTCGAAAATAGTATTATAAATTACTATAGAAATATTCAGTAATCACGCATGCGTCAGTTGCTAAACCCTGATCTGATCCGTGCCTCGTGTAAACGGAAGACCTTTCCGTACCAAAACTAGAACGTCTGGATCCAATCCACTTTCTCTCGTGTAAACATAGCCTTAGACTCACTACAAAAGATGTTTTGACTTTTACAATGTAAAAAGATGAAGGCAGCAGAAGTGTGACTCATTTAATAAGTCTACAAAACCTTTTGCAAGTCCTCCCAAGCCTGCAAAACCTATCTTTTCATAATTTTACCTGAAATAAACACCAGAACTACATGCCCTGGGAGGCAACAACGTTTCCACTGAGCTTAAAGCTCAACGAAATTGCCGAGTAATTTTCTTATCTGTCATGCAATACAACCCAGGACTCCCGTTTTTACTTATCTTTGTGTTTCGGCTATGTTAAGCCTTCTTCAGCGCCATATACATATTTATATACATTTGACATGAATGGCGAACACTAGGATAGGTTTTACCGTAAGTGGCACACCACAGTAGATAGAATTCGAACCTGGACTGCATGACCAGAGAACAAACGACGTTTCCACTGAGCTACAGAGCTCTATAACTCTCCAAGTCATACAGCCCAAGGATCTCCTCCGGTTTTGACTTAATCTGGTATCAATTTCTCCAAAAGAGCTATGAATGATTAAATGTATGACTTTGTAGCTGGTTATAACTCTTACTTTGTCTTTTACAGTTTTTCGTCTTCGACTTCAAGATGCCGGCACTTCTTCTCTTCGATAAAATTATCAATTTCCAGGTATGTAAGATTAATTCCAAAATCCACAAAAATGTATGTTATTTTGAAAGTCTTATAGAGTCATAAAGACGTTGTGCATCTCATGTTCGCGTGCTATTTTACTGCCATGAAGGTTTATCAGGGCTCTTAACATACTATCGAGTGGTAATTCGCTCTTTTTATTACTACAATTTACAAACAATACCCTGGTAATTTCTGGAAAGACTTCAGATTTCGGCTCTGATCAAAAAATCAAACATTGTTTGTCAAACATTTGAAATTTGCTTGTCAAACAAATTGTTTTACAGTTTGATCCCGTCGCAGAAACAATGAGTGTCAAACATTTTTTTGCATGTGTCAAGCAAAGAATGTTTCAACTTTTCAAAAACATATCGCAACGAATTCTGCTTATTTTTGCTTGTCAATCTATGTATTTTGACGTGACTACACTACTGTGTACAGGATTGCAAGCAAATATCTATTTTCCTCCCTGTTAACTTGAAAGACACTGGTGTCTGTAGCAAATGATCATTTTTGGTTATCTTTTGAGCTGAAACATGTTCTCTTTCTCTGTTTTAAAATAAGAATAAGTTTTCACTTCTATT
>JAADKT020529431.1:0-12265 GCA_011763395.2 Chrysaora chesapeakei
ACAACAGCAAACAGCGAGGACAGCGAGGGGAAGATGTTTTTGAGAGCGAAAATTCGCTGATGAATTCTAAATGTTTTGAATCATTTCAAAAGGAAATTGTCCGGTATGCCCAGAATATGTAAACCCACAAGGAATCTCAGGGTAAGTTTAGTTAACAGAGCTTGGCAATTTAAAAACAAAGGCGCCAATTCGCCTCAACGTATTACGACGAAAACCCATGCTGTGAAGACAATTGTGAAATTGTTCGAAACGTCGTGTTACGAAAGTCAAAGAAGGGAAGCCCCAATTACCCCAGAAGAGAGAGAAGACAGAGAAATTAGGGGCCGATGGCAAGCCTACCCCTGAGTCTGCGAGGAAAGAAAGCAGTTCCACTTGGGCAGCTTGCACGGCAACCGAGGAATGACTATCAGCAAAACGCGCGTAGCTTCGATCTCTGTTTTAGTATATACTGATATTTCCTTTAAATTTAAGATACTGATACAATTCCCGTAGTGTCTTGCATAATTATGTAGTGTTTTGCATAATTAGTTCACAGCAGGTAATGCAACATGTAAGGAGATGTTAGAACACATCATGTTGGATCCGGAGTAGAAAACATAATAATTGCGACGAGGAAAATTTTCTGAAATTCATTGTGCGCCTAGCAGACTTGATCGAAATGGCTCAAGCAGGCCTCGATATTCCTCCTCTGCAAGTTTATGACCCTCTCGATGACCCAACTTTTATAGGCCAACGCTGGAAAGTGTGGAGGAAACATTTTAAAACATATATCCCCACTCTTGGAATCACAGACGACACTTGAAAACGCACTCTAGCAAGAACTCAAATCAGTCATCATTCGGAACTGTTCATCTAAACGTCTACGCCGATATGCTCTTCTAGAACAAGATTTCACTTTGGAAAAATTACTTGCCAAAGGACATGCATTTGAAATCAGCGATATTCAAGCCTCAGGTATCAAAGAAGCCCTAGCATCTACACAAATCTCCAAGAAAGTCAATTTTACACCCACACTCCGTCAACTGTCCTTGTTCAACCGCAGGAGAAACAAGCATTCTACGACTTCAGGGTCTCGCACTTATTACAATTGAGGTGGGATATGGCCTCGCATAACAGCACCATGTCCAGCTCCTGGTACAGATTGCAAAAATTTTGGAAAACCAAATCATTTTGTCCAATATTGCCGAAGTAAACAGAAATCTAAGCAATCCTCTGCAAATTTCAAACCCAAACAACTCACAGTGCACAATGTTATATACAAGATATTTCAATGCTACATATGATGAAAAATATCTGTTTACTGTCTCCTCTAGCGATCAGAAAACACCAAAACCATTGTTACTGTTGAAATGGTTGTCGATACAGGAGCCTCAATTGATATTATCGATGAGCTGACCTTAGCTGTTTTACAAAAATCTACAAAAATTGCTCTGCAATCAACAAAAACAGATAGGCACTGCAACCGATCTCAATGTGCTGGGAGCTTTAGAAGCCACTCTCGAATTGAAGTCTAACTTCGCAGTTTCAACAGTTCACATTGTCAAAGGAAGTTATGATTGTCTTTTAAGTTAAAGAACTGTGTCTGCCCTTGGCCTAGTCACAATTAGAGTTCAAGCCATTCTTCAATTCGCACAAAAACATCACACCCCATTGAAAAAATGGCAAACTTTTTAATGGCATTGGCCAACGGGAAGACTGCACCATCAAGCTACACATTGAAACAGCTGTTACCCGAAGGAAACTCACTGCAGCTTTGGACAAACTTGAATTTCTAGGAATTATTGAGAAAGTCACTGGTCTTACACCATGGTTATCACCATTAGTTGTCATCCCAAGAAAGATGGCAACTTTCGTTTATGTGTTGATATGAGGATGCCAAACAAGGCCATTGTCTGTGAGGGACATCAGACACCTACTGTAGATGATTTAATTCAAAACTTCAATGGAGCAATATTTTTCTCCAAACTAGATCTACGCTCAGGTTACCATCAACTATTACTTCACAAAGAAAACTGTTACATTACTACCTTTCAAATGCACAAAGGTTTATGTCGGTATCGGACACTCAATTTTGGTACGTCGTCCGCGAGTGAAATATTTGAACACACCATCTCAGAGGAACTCCACGATATCTCCAAGGCTCTAAACTCAAGTGATGACGTGATGGTCTTTGGAAAGACTCCAGCGGAACACAACGCCACTCTCAAAAAAGTTTTTCAACAATTTTCTGACTGAGGTCTAACCCTAACCAAGGGAAAATGGGAATACAACAAAGATAAACTCACATTTTTTGAATTTTCCTTCTCCGCAAACGGACTTTTTCCTGACCCTATCAAAGTTGAAGTGATTAAGAATGCTCCTGCTCCAATGACACAATCCGGTTTACAAAGTTTTCTTGGTATGACTAGGTACTGTTCCAAATTCATTGCAAATTTTAGTGATCTTACGCAGCACTTACGAGAAATCACTTGAAAGAATACACCGTTTCAGTGGACACTGATTCATGAACATTTACCGCTGTGAAAGCTGCACTAACTTGTACAACCGTGATGTCTTATTTTGATCAATCAAAAGACACTGAACTAATCACCGTTCGGCCTCTCCGCTATTCTATCGCAACACAAACCTGGTCAATCAGATAGAAAAATTGTAGCCTACATCAGTCAATCTTTTTCTGACGTCAAATGTTGTTCTTCTCCAACTCAGAAAGAAGCTCTTGCAATTGTCTGGGACATGGAAAAACTGTATTTATATATCTCAGGTGGACAATTCATGCTGATAACGGACTGTAAGATTCTAAATCTGTTGAAATGATTCTAAATAATCCAGCTTCGAAACTGCCTGCCCACATAGCTGGTTGGTATATTGATCTTCGCATTAAAGATTTTGACTTCAAAGTCCAACATGTAAAAGGAAACGAAAACCACTCCGATTTTCTCTAGTGACATGTTGGTCATAGGCCAAATGTAAACACCAAAATTTGAAACTGCAGTTGATGCCTATGTCAATTTTTTGACCGATTGTGCTGTTCCTAAAGCCATGACCTTGTCTGAGGTTGAGGAAGCCAAGAAATCTGATCCAAAATTGCAAATCCTGGCTAAGTTAATTCTTCAAAACAACTGGGCTGATATTTCAAAAATCAAGGATGCAAATGTGAACAGTGATGAAATCAAATTGTTTCATAAACTCAGAAATGAACTAACAGTGAATGATGCATCGAATATCATTCTCCGCGATAATTGAATCATAATGTCCTCATCTCTCAAAAAAACTGCAATAAAAATCGCTCACGAAGGTCACCAAGGACTTGTGAAAACAAAACGTCTTCTGAGAAGGAAAATCTGGTTTCCTTATATTGACAAAAAGGTTCAAGAAATGATTCAAAGCTGCATTCCCTGTCAAGCTACTGGACCTGACAGTTGTCCTGAACCCTTGTCTATGAATGAGCTGCCACCATCACCCTGGCATACACTAAATATTGATTTTTGCAGTCCATTTCCTGCTGGTGAGTACTTACTTGTTGTCATTGATGCTTATTCTTTCCTGGAGCAAGAGTTACTGTCTGCAGAAATGGGCACTTTGTTACATGCAATGTATCCTTTTCAAAAAAGATTCCAGAGAATAAAGACCATTATATACTTGATGACAATTATCATAATTACTGCTTTGAT
The DNA here is from genome assembly GCA_011763395.2 of Chrysaora chesapeakei. NCBI lineage: Eukaryota > Metazoa > Cnidaria > Scyphozoa > Semaeostomeae > Pelagiidae > Chrysaora > Chrysaora chesapeakei. Next base: position 3,672 of record JAADKT020529431.1, read on the forward strand.
TTTTGTGAAGAACATAATCCTGCTCACGAAATACAACTGGAACAAAACTGTTACCCTGTAAGGAAAAATAATCAAATGCAAAGTTATGGACAAAACATTTTTGAATAATGGCTCCAGCTAGTACAGCAAATTATTCTCCGTAATTTGTATCACAATATTCTTTAGTTTTGTTTTGATAGGAAGCCTACTTCTGTTTGTCAGGATATGGACACTCTTATACTACTTCTTAACATGAAAATTAGCATTAAAATCTGGCAAGGGAGGGATGTAGTGTCTTGCATAATTATGTAGTTTTTTTCAATATTTAATTCACAGTGGGTAATGCCACGTGTAAGGAGATGTTAGAGGTTGAACACATCATTTTGGATCCGGAGTAGAAAACATAATAATTCCCACTTCTTTTATCTCCCACTTACCTTTAAAATGATTTCAAGCAATAATGCATTGATAAAAATCAAATATCAAATACTCCGCTATCCCTACTGCAAATCAGATTAAGAGGAGAACAGCACAACGCTGTATCCACCTTTTCTAAACGAAGTCCATATATGAAAATATTTCAGTGAATGGTTCCGTTGTGTCCCTGTTCTCTCTCTCCATGATATGCTATCTGCTCTGAAGGTTGAAGCATGAAGCAAAAATGCATACCATAGACAACAAAAAGGAAGCAAAACTTTTGGGCTTTTTTTAATATAGAAATATCAATTACATACATGTCCTATAATAGATTGAAATAGCAAAATCACAAAAAGGCAACAGAAATCAAAATACTGCACCTTGATCATAGAAGATACGAATCGATAAAATTCAATGTTAGAGAGAAAATACAGTAAAAATATCTATAAATTTAATGGTCTATCACTAACGATTATTTTACTAACAATTGACAAATTTTTCTCACGGGCACTACTTTCGTTTTTCATTTTTCTTCCTATTTATCAACTTTTATGGAAGTTGGTATAGTTTTGATAATTGAAAGAAGGCTAAGTAAATTAGATTTCCTGTAATGTTCTGTGGAATATTTGTTGACTTTCTTTTTTTCCAAAAATGTTTTATATAACTTTCAATTTACTTGAGAATGCTACTCGCACATACTTGGTGGCTTTCGAAAACAGTTGGAAAACGACTGTTTAGGCGATAATCTTAAGCCTCTGTGGAAATCGAAAAAGGGCTATGCATTTTACGGCTTTTCAAGGAGAAATGCATTAGAAATTGTGGCATTTTCCAGGGCCTGCAATTCATCCGGGTTTGTCATTATTATTCTGACTACGATGTTTGCGGTAAGCCAGTATATTCATTAAGTTTTTAAACTCGATTTGGTTTTTGGTGCACGGCTTTCTTTCCTTGGAGATGGAAATATCTGCAGCAAGGAGCGGCATTGTTATACTACTGTCAGTGCTACTGATTTTCTGTATGGTTATGTCTATCAATGTTTTGCACTCGGCCGTTGTACTAGTTATTTCTGAAGAGCAGCTAGGAGCTGTGTGAGGAAAAGGGTTAAAAAAGGTAACAAATAGTAACTTTAATAAAAGTAGAAAATTATGCTTTTATTTCTTTGTATGCCAATTTGTACTCACCTATTTTGATTAGAAGCTTGTCGCACTCGAGACTTTAAGGGTCACAAACACTGCATCTTGATGAATTTGATTCTTCAAATTTGTCCACAATTGCTTTACTCGTCATTTTGGCCTTTATAAGAACTTTGTATGAATCCTCTAAGAATAAGAGGATTCCTGTGGTGTCATTGTTTACCTGAAGCATTGATCAATATACATTGTTAGAGTGTAGAGTAAAGTGTTTTGTGGAGGTAGAATTAGACTCTCTAAAGAGAATAAAAAATTGCACAAGAAACCCAGGAAGTGTACTTGGAAAAATTTTAACAGGGAGGCTGTGCTTTTTTTTTGGGTCTGAAATTTGCGATTTCCTTGCTTCTTTGGGTTTGCAATAACTCTCTTATTCTTTTGGGCAGCAAATCATTTCCTGTTGTCTAAAATTATCAAATATAAATTTTTGGACAAGGCTTTTGAAAAGTACTGGCTATTAAACGTATTACAACCAGATTTGTCGTGCCACGTTGAGCTAGCCATTGAATATCTGCGTCCAATAACCCAAGCAGGTTTTTGCACCCTTCTTGGTTGTCAGAATTGGATGTGGACTTATTTTTTTGGGGTCTAATTTTGGTACATATTTCTTTTTTGAGTGTTGGCAAAAATGTCTGGGCAGAGCCCCCTTGTCATAATCATATCAGAGTACACTCCCTGGGAAAATAAATAAGCCGCAACTTCTTTTTAGTGCCTTCTTGACTAAGGATTGCCCAAACCTCTCTTTCATTATCTTTGTAAAACAGAATCTCTGTCTCTGAAAAGGGCTATGTTGAAGTACTGCAGCGCTCTGGACTTAAATTTCTTACTATTACGGTCTCGTGTATTCAACTATAAACTGAATTTCAAAATAGAAATTTCCAATAACTGAACAATAATTGTCAATGTTATATAGCACAATAAACAGTATCAGTGAAAGCAAAATTTTCTTACCTTTCCAACTGGCTCATATCTGTCAATTACTGCAGCACACGTTATGTTTGCTTGTTGATTTTCAATATCGGCAATCATTCCTGCAATTTAGAAACCACACAGTATTTCACAATCTGATGCATTGAATCTTTGATCACTTGTTAAAAAATTGTAATCGATCAACCCCAATCACTATTCACATGCTGGGATTAATACTTGAACTATTATTTTCATCTCAAATAGCCACTCTAGAAAGGGGGCAGGGGGGGGGTTCTAAACCTTCTCCAAAAATTAGCCCTTCTTTACAAATAGAGCATTGAAAATGGGACAGAGATTGATCTTGACATTACAAAAAATGTTTTGGTGTGTCCAATTTCAATCTTGAAGTTTTAATTTATGATACCATAATGAAAAACATGCTGCTGGCATTGGGCAAAATTTGACCTTCCTTAAACAATTCATAGAAATTTTTGTACACTATAAAGGAATTAGAATAAACTGCCAATTGACTTCAGGGTATACAGCTGAGGGAGGTATATTTCTCAATGAAAGTGCATTTTTGGTGTAAGAAAGTTTTATTTGTGACATGCCTCAAAAAAAGATGTTTGATTAATGTATTCTTGAAGGTTTATTATTCATTTTAATTGCCTTTTATACAGAATTTCCCCACAACAGATATTTTCATTTTTACACTTGGGTCCTATAAAAAAGAAAGCGATTACTTGATAGGCTGTGTGTTCCAAGGAAGGAAATATTTTACATTAAATATTGTCACTCACTTTTTTCTCAGTATACAGTTAATCAAAGATTCAGATCCACAGATTTTGTTAACTGTTGCTTTGTAACTGACTACTTCAATATCCAAGTAGTTGGCGTATAGTGCATCAGGTAGAATGATGTAGTCAATAATCTACGAGCTTGTCATACCATGGCGGTTATATTCTATGATGGGCAAATGCACTCCAAAATATTAATGGTCTGGTAGTTTGTTGCAGAAAACTCTATTAAGTGCCCCTTTGATGATGTCTAAATCTGAGTCCCTAAAACTTTTTTGTTTGACATGGTATTCTGTTTTGAATAACTGCATCAACATATCTTTTCTGTATGGAGCCAGTACTTTGTACCATTTGTTTCCTTTATTTGCATCTGTAACCAAACGCTAAAGAAGTCTGTCATTTACACAAGACAAAGAAGGCATTTTCTCCAAGATCATTTTCTGTTCTTCTTGTATTGAATCATCACTAAATGAGTCACTCAATGGATTGAAAATTGTTCATCAACATCTTCTTCGATGTCCTCTTCAATACTGATGTTGGTATTCTCTCATAGTCTATCAGGTCAGATTCAATTCCTTGGTCAGTTTTATTTTCAGTGCATACTCTTGAATTACTCACTTCGCATGTCTCAGCACATCTGTTGATGAGTAATTTCGGCGACTCAAAAAAGAAACCCAATTTCCCATGACCTGGTGCTACATCACAAATACAAATTCTTTGCTCCTGGTTGTCTATCAAACATTTGTCCACCGTGGTAGGTTAGGCTCTAGGTTATTGGTTTCGGACTTATAAAACCTAGAGGGAATGTACTGTTGTACTGGTTGATACACACAAAGACAACCCAAGAATTGTTATCAGTCTGCTGTTCCACTGTTCTCGGATTAATTAGCACCCAATCTAGAGTCTTGAAATATCCCTCATTAACAACAGCATGGAGATGCAGAAACGCTTTTATTTTTTGGAAAATTGACTTCCTCTGGGTGAGACTTCTCAAAGAAGCAGCAGCGATGATGCCCTTGGCTTTTGTGTACACTGTAGCTTTCATCCAATGATTGCTATTGGCATTCACAGGAATAAAGACAGCGCCGAAAGTGTCCAACTCAAAATTCATGAGCACATGTGCGACTCAGAATTCATGAGCATGGAGAATTTTTTGACCAAGTAATATGGATGAAGAAACAGACACGATATTGATCAACTAAAATCCATAGCTGGAAATTAGAAACCACCTTAATGAAGACCAGATCCAGATGATATTAAAAGTACAATTTCAGAAAAATAAGGGTTTGTACAATTCCCATGGGTTCCTGTAATAGGTTCAAATCTTCAACATATTTTTGAACAGCTATTGATATCCCGTCAAAAATCAACCTTCGTTAATATCAATAGAAATCCGGAAATTTCTTTACATTTTCTTGCTAGTAGCTATTTTCTTTTACCTTGCAAAGACTCAGTCAATTCTGATAAGATTTACTGGTAAAAATAGGCATTTATATGTGGTTTTGTCATGACAGCTTTCCATATAAGGCAATGTCACGTGACCCATTGTTATTATTTTGGGAATGTTTCTGTATCACATTAGAGATTATACATATAGATTTAAAGTGAGCCTGGTTTGGAAGCTTACATCCATCACATAACAAAACAGTTTCAAGAAAAGCTTGGATTCCACCCCCCCTGGTAGGATTAGGGTTAAACAACCTTGAATTAAAACAGTGTTTACTTCTGGTTCAAAACCTAAATCCATACTGTGTAATCATAAGGATAAACTACTGCCGAACAGCCATCCCGGAGTATACAAGCTTGGTTGCACCTTTGGAGGAACAATCCTATGTTGGAGAAACAAAGAATAAAATCCTTACAATATGACTGGAGCATCAACAACATGCTATGGGAGGAAACTGGTCGTCTCTGGAGCCACTGAACATACAAAAGTCTGACATGGACAGTTTAGCTGCTTGTCAGCGGCTACTCTAAGAAAAGAAAGAGATTTTGATACAGGAAAACTTAGAGAGATCCTTGAAATACATTGCATGAAAGTTGGTCCACTTGATGGTGTAAACCAAAAGAGGAAAATAGTCACACAGACTTAGGCACATATTTTCGAAAATTGTGGGTTTAGGCATAAGAGCATAATAATTGGCAGACATCTAGTTCTGAGCATACTAATGTAGGGTCACTTCTAAATAATCTGCTATGACGTCATAATGATGTCATCAATTAAGGTGTCATCAAATTTTTGAAACATTTTTATTGCATCAAATTTTCTTAATAGAAAGTTTATTTGCAGTGTCCAGCAGACATATTTATATAAATATCAGAAAACAGTTATATACACCTCCTTCCCTTCGTCGAAATGAAAGGGAAACAGTAAAACAGCGAACACAACGGAAATAGCAAAAAGTGACTTAGCTGCACAGATAACGCGGAGGATCTGATCTGTCTGAGAAAAAACTTTAAAAACTTGAGAATAAACTGGTTCAATCCCACACTGGCCACCATTGTAATACCCTTGATTTCTCTATCAGACAGGTATCGATACAAGACGGATTCTGTTCAGCAACAGCAAATATTTTATTATCAAAAACTATATCATATCATAGACATTTTGTCTAGCAAACTTACTAACCAAGAATAATACACGAAACCAGGGGGTAATGATAATAATAGCTTGTGATAATTGCTAGCAACTGGTGTCTGGACCCTACATTGAGCTAATCTGGTTGTTCCTAAATTCATCAGCAGGTCAGATACAGCGGGAAGACAAATAGAATTATTTGAAGAGTCCAAGTGAGAAAACGAACTCTTTCTGTCTACACAGAACCCGCCTTTTGGTTTTGATGTAGACAGATTCCGAAACCCCTAAGTGAAACAAAGATCTTGCTTTGCCAAGGATTCTGAAACAATCCTCGCTGTAAATTCGCCACAAATTGGGTTTTCAACTAGATGTTGTCCTATGGCCGAATTATATTTGAGACTAGGTTGTGGTTTAGACCCTTATGCTGAGGAGCTTTTTGCTGAGTTCGAAATTCTTCACACTTAACTAACCAGGCTAAAGCCAGTTTTGGAAGAAGAGCTTAGCTCACTAAAAGCCCATTTAAGCGATGATGCTCATGCTTATTGTGGCACACCTATCGACCTAACAGATTTTGATATGCATGGGGAACATTTCAAGCAATCAAATCCCTCTGAAACAACAAACAGATTCTTATTACAAAACCTGATAAAGGATCTGGGGTCGTTATTTTGAACCAAAAAAGATTCTTCTTCGAAAATGGGTAACATGCTCAATAATGAAAATAAGTTTGAAAATTTAGGCAACGTCAAGGATCTGGCCAACGGGTTCACAGCGTCCACGGATGTATGGTCTACCTAAAACTCACAAATCCAACCTCCCTCTTAGGCCTATTCTATTGATGGTTGGTTCAGCTAAACATGATTTTGCTAAATGGCTTTCGGAAATTTTAGCACCTGTTTTGGAACTTGATTCTAAAAATTGTATGTCGGATTCTTTTTCTTTTGAACATAGAGCAGAAACGTTTATGCCGCTGACCAAACGGCTCTTGCGTCTGCAAGGAAGGGTCAAAATGGAGGGAGGAAGGAGGGGCGGAGCATTTTCTTACCACAGGAATCAAACAGCGTGATCAGGCATCTTGGAATGCAGCAAGTGAAAAGGGTCGCCATGATGCTACATCCTGAGGAGGTGGCTACAGTCAAGTGAAGTTTCATGGAGATCTGTAGGGTTAAAGTGGTAAATAGATGCTTATATTTCATCAGCAGGGAAGACTGTTTTTACAGCAAAATTTCAGGAAATATAAATTAAAGATATCTCAAAAACTGTACCCTGCCACAAGATGAATTTTTCACGAAATGGATCTCCAAGACGAGGATGACATTCTGATACAGGTCTGTATACTCGGAAAATTGGCAAACTATTTCAAATTTTAGCTCAAACTGGCATCAGTTGAACATTGAGAATACACTTCTCCTACCAATCTGAATTCTTCACTTATAAATATTTGGATAAACACCTAACTTTCTGTGAGTTTTTATGTTAACTGGCGTTAGGCCAGAGCTTAAATTCTCAAGTTTTCAAACCGTATTAGAGATCGAACATGCCGTTATTTTTCTACTGCGGAACAGAAAATTAGTGTGCATTTTCGTAATAAAAATACAAAACTTTATATCGGCAAATTCAGTTGCCAATTGTGAAAAATCCCTACCTTGCCAGAAAACAAATTAGTTTTCAGCTGAAAGAGCATATCTCAAACTCCTTAAAACACTATGTCTCACTCAGGGGAAATTGGCAAACATACTGAAATTTTCCCCCAAACATATTCATAATTTTAAGCTTTTAATGCCATGTCGCCTAGGCCCATTCCATTTAATTTTTCAAGTACTGTTCTGCTAAATGTAATGTACAATATGGAAAAAATTCTAAAAATTGTTTAGCACAGCATTTGAATGTTATATTTAAAGGGCACTGGGACTTTCCACTTCAAATGATTATTGTGTTTTGTAATCCTAGGGTAACGAGTTTCTGTTTTTTTTCTTTCAGATCACCTATGCAATGTTCTGACAAGTGTTAAGTGTTCTAGAGTCAGTACAAAGCTGTTAAAAAATTAATTTTTATGGGGGAAATAAATGCCATCTTCATTCAATAATTCACAAAAGTTTGTCCTGAAGTTTTGGCTATTCAGGACTAAGCTTCTTGGGAAAAAGGGCTCAAACATAATCCAACATTCCTGCTGTTCATAGAATCTCACTTGTGAACCACACTTCAAGCAACAAATGATGTATAATAGTAAACAAAACTGGCCTACCTTGTGATATATTCTGTGGAGCAGATGTGTACTGTAACTGATAAGATGGGCAGTTGCTGACAGGGTAATGCTGAAGAAGGATTGCAAATGTTGCATGTTGTTATAGATATCTCTGTTTTTGTTTAGAATAGAGAGTAGATTTCAAACTTGAAACATTTAGTTTGTTGAATTTGTTAACTTGTCATTTCTGGGTGAAGCTAAAATAACAGATTTTTTATCTGACTTTCTTTACTTTATTCATTTTTCAAACATTTCATAGTGTTCTTCTTAAACCAGAACACAGCCTACCAATTATAGGATACTGCTAGAATTTTCTTAGAAGGCAATGGTAGACCAAGATTAATGATAATAAGTGATGCCATCTGAAGTTATTCATGAAAACAAAGAATGAAATAATGAACTGATTTTTTATGTTTGAAGAATTCAAACATGATAGGGGCATTCTGAATTCCAGCATTACCCCCGTTGCATGCAAATTTTCA
>JAADKT020529653.1:0-12261 GCA_011763395.2 Chrysaora chesapeakei
ATTAGTACAGTTAAGCAGACAGGTAACGGCAGAGTGCAATGATCTAAACCCAGACTGTTTGGAATAGAGAAGTTTGTTTCTGTCAAGGTAGTCATAAAGCTGATTGTAAACCAACTTTTCAAAAGCCCTGGACAGAAAACGGAAGTAAAGAAATAGGTCTATAATTAGATCAATCATTAGATTTACCACTCTTGAAAATAGTGGCAACTCTAGCAATTTTCCAACCACCTGGAAAAACCCCAGTTGTGATCAAAAGATTGAACATGTCACAAAGTGACTCAGCAATAACGAGTAAGCCTATGTTTAAAAAATGGTTAGCAATACCTTCAGAACCATACCCTCTAGATGTTTTGAATTTCCCGAAATTTTCTCTACCTGAGGCACATTGATGACTTCAAATTTAAAACTTAGATTTCAAGGGTTTACAGAGTATTCGCTCTCCAACAGTGGACTGGGGGTTACAGGTATATTGCCCCTTAGGGTATTGCCAATACTACAGAAAAATGTATTCATTGATTCAGCTATACGCTTATTATGACAGATTTGACTCCCTTCAACTTCAAGTGCAGCAATTTGAGTGGTTTTCGATTTCTTGTAATGAACCATATTGATAGTTTTCCCTGTTCCATTTAGGTCACCATTTTGCAAGGCAATTTTATTTGTGAAGAACTCTCGCTTTAATTAAGTATTTAACTTATTGGTTTTGTTACGAGTCTGCCTATAAGCTTCCATCAGAATATTGGATCTAGAATGCACCAGAATATTGGATCTAGAACGCACAGCTTGTTTTTTTCAATCAATCTCTTGTAACAGACAGTTGTTTTTACTCTTTAGTCAACCAGGGACTGAAATTTTCAGAAACATGCCTATTACGGACAAGAGCATGTTTATCAAGTATCAGTGAAAACATTTGGATCTATTGCTCAACGTTGACGCTAATATCATCACCATTCAGGGCAATGCCCTTCTGGTCAACAAGAAGTAAATCGTTTATAAACTCAGCTGGATTAAAATGTTTTAGTTGCCTAGTAGTTCTATTTTTATGCTGTTTTTTTGAAGCCCCACCGATTTTTTGACACAGTACACCATGGTCACTAAAGCTTGTTTCATGAACCCCAGATGTTACTATGTTTGACTTGTTGGTTGTGGCAATGTGATCAATTAAGGTGGTAGAATTCAACGTCTCCCTAGTCACTGTATTGATCAACTGCTGAAAACCAAACAGATCATAAAGTTCCAGAATACGCATCAAATGGGTAGGTAGATCTTTATTAAGGCTATCACCGTCAAGGTAGTTAGGCAAGATATCATAATTAGTATCCCCAAAGATAATAAGTTTCTTGTTCTCTCAATCTAGAGCTTTTATGCTCAGTTCTAGTTGATGAAAAATCTCAACGGATTCATTAGGGGGACGATAACCAGCAAAAACAAGAAAAGGGGCAGCCTAAATAGGTTTGACTTCCAAGCATAAAGCCTGTAAGGATGATTCTGGCAGGTCTTCGTGAATAGAGCATTTATCAACAATACTATCATTAATATATAAAGCAACTCCACCACCAATACAGTCTCCATAACATCTTCTAATGGAATAGCCATCAATGCTGACCAGGTCGTCATCAATGTTATCATCAAGTTTTGTTTCGTTAATGGCCAAAATATGTATCCCAAGATCCTTTATAAGAGTAGGGACCTAGTCAATATGAAGCAAGAGGCTATTTACATTCAAAGATGCTATCTTCATTCCCTTTCTATGTACAAAAGATGAATTGACATTGTCAGAAAGGCTGTGTGACTGGGCCGACAGGGAAGGGACCTGCATCCTCTTTATGATTATTATAATCAAAAGGGCCATTTACGTAAAAAAATTTAAAGCACAAAGTAGGTTGTTCTGAAAAATGAAATCACCTATCTTGTTAAGATGGACCTTACTAGAGATAAGATGTTTATTTGCATCGATGTTACTGTGTTCTAAGAAAGTATAACCATTGTCTCTGCATATATCACAAAGTAAAAAGTTCACCCTCTTTCGTTTTGTTTCAAACCTGTCACCATGAGGTATCAAGCCAGAGATAGCAACTTCAATATCATTTACTTTGATCGAGTTGACTAATTTAATTATTTCATTAGCAATCTGAAGTTCAGATTTTTGCTCATTGTTAATATTTAATGAGAGGTCGTTTGTGTCAGCATGAAGAATAACAAAATTTGGTTTTCTTTCTATGGTAGGCTGGGTGTAACTGCACATATCTTTGATTGTGGCACCACTGAAGCATTTGACATACACATTTCCACTATTTCCACATTTTTCTTTTAGTTCCCAGGCTTGGATGTTTTTAACCAGGGAATCACCAATTATTACAGCAGCACGTTTATTGTTGTTGTTCCTGGATGGTTGCTTTGCAGCCAAATTTGCATTCTTTTCTTGACTTCGGTTAGCTATGCCACTTGGTGAGGGTAACGGTGACTCATAAAATTTATCACTCACACAGGATGAATTATTGCTGACAGCAGAAGCCGATGAATTTGCCTTTGAAATAATTTCATTGCATTTTTCCTTTACTGAACTCGTAGTTGCGACTTTAGAGATTTGTGAGGCTTCTGCAGGTGACACTTCATCCGTGTTATGCCCTTCGTTAGCACTTGAGGCTTCACAGAATTAGAGTTGTTTACTTATTCACAAGCTGTGGGGCGATCTTAGCTTGCAGCAATTAACATGCTTGATCTCATTGGTCTTCGTCTTCGTGTAGTTCTTGCTTTCCAATGGTTTCTATTGCTGTTATTAATTCCATTGTTATGAGTTGTTTGGTTTATGCTCTCATACACAATAGAAGGACCATTACTTTTGTGACTTTCATTGTTTCCATTTCGGTATGTGTTCTAATATAATTTAATAAATTTACAGTTAATGGCGATAAAGTGTTTCGGTATATATACAAATTAACTTGCATAGTGGTCCCCCATGAGCCCTGTAAATTCACGTTTTCACACCAAAAAAATCGCAATTTCACTCATCACCCAGTTTAACAAAACCTATTTCATGCAAAAGAAAATGACAATTTTTTGGAATGGGAAGAGGAGGAGGGGGGTTACTGCGAAGCAATAAATCCTTTTGATAGACTTTTTTCATCACATGGCAAACATATTATCGTATTTACTGAAAAATCAGATAAATTGAGAAAAAATTAACTGATGAGAAGATTTTTAGAAATGCATGTAACGAAGATTGCTGTTGAACCTAACATCTTGAGCTACAACCTAAAAGAAAATTAGTTTCACTCTCAACTTCCCTAACTTGCCATTCCTCGCTCTCACTATCAATTTCTCCAATATCATCCTCAATCTCTAATTCATCAAACTGGAAAATTTCCTCAGGGTCAATTTCACTCATTGTCCTGTTGCCCTCTAAGTTCAGCAAGCACATCATCAGCTGCATCGTTTAAACTGTGTTTCTGATGACATGCCAGATTACCAGTCACTGTAAGGTCTGTATTGAAGCCTCCTTCTGGCAAAGTAACTGCTTTTGCCATAAGTATCTCTTGGCGTCCACTTCTCTACCTAACCACTGTGCCATTCACTGAGGCCCATTCCCTCATCAATACTTTTTCATCATTCAAAATATTTGCAGATGTTGGCTTGGGAAATATCAAATCCCTTAATATCAAGGAATTTTCTGGAGGAGGATACCAACGTCAGACATCACTTTTATAATAAAATGCACTCCAATTTGCCAGAGACTTGATGCTTTCTTTGAAGCTAGTGGAGAATGATCTCGCGTATTTCAGAATCGTCTGTGCGCAATGTTTGAAAGAGTGTAGGTGCTCTATATCCAAGCTTAACAAATTGATAGAATTATATCCAAATCGAGAAATATTGATGTTTAGTTGCCTGAGACCCAAGTCTAATAAGCAAATTGACACCATTGTTTTGGATGAAACACTACTTTCAGGACCATTTAAAGATTTTGGAAGATTCTTGTGGTTCAGTCTTATGGCAACAACATTTCTTTGCAGCAATGCATTGCATTGATTTACAATTTCAATGGTAGCCTGCGTGAAGACATTAGTGTCCCTTGCGAAGGAGCCTCTATGAGGAACTTGTAAAGTCTGCAAATTAGCATCCATTTTGTGTTTTGAGATAAGATTCTCTCTCCCAAAGAGGAGCTCAAAGTTGCGCAATAAGTTGTCTCCGCAAACAGGAAGAATTTATTAAAAAATTTGGATGGCGCGAAATGCACTTCTGCTTCAAAGAAACTATTTTGAAGGTTGACCGAAATCTAGTGGAGGGATCCGGTGTGTTTAATCCTGAAAAAAGGAATTTTGGATCTTGATTTTCGGTTTTACATTCCATTTTCGAAGTTTATATGCAGAAATTGCGTTGATTTGTTGAAAAAAAGGATGAAATTGAAAGAAGGCCTAGCCAAAGTGAATAAAAAATTGGGTCAAAATACAGCAAAATTGGAAGTGCAGTTGGCGTTGTTGGGTTACTAGAACCTACCAGCTCAGAACTACCTTCGAAAACAAGGATAACATTACTTTTGGCGGAAAATGAAGCAACATCATCATCATACAATATTCCAGTCCCAATGCCGGCAGAAGAAGTGATAGGCCCATGCTCACCAATAGGTTCTTTAACACCCCATCATGCCACCAAATGTTCAAGGGTGAAAAATCATTTCCCATCTGATGTTCATGAGAAATGCAGAAGCAAAGTTGAACGTTCCATTGTCATACCCGTTGACTGGGCATCAGGAATGAAGATGAGAGTGCTAGGAAGTGATCTGATTCCACTGGGCAAATCTCTGATAAAGGGGACCTACAAGCAAATCGCTTTTGCTGCATGGAAAAACCCCGGTTTTAGAAGAGGCATTGTTGAAGTTATAAAGAGGGAAATAAACAAGCTTTGTTGTTTTGTGTGTTCAACAAAAAAGCCAAGTATTCTGAGAAAGACAAGTAAAGAAGATATACTGGATTTCTCCTGGAAGAGTCTTACAAATGAGCTTGAAGAAAAAGCTCCAGTTCTCCAGGAAATAAAGAGCGCATCTCATCCTTTGAGATAAATGAAGCAAAAATGGTGGTCGCAGAGAACGAGAAACAAAATGAAACCAAATGGCTTCCTCAAAGTGTATGGCAGCTGCAGTCCATTTCAAGAACAGGTCTCAAGACAGGACAGCGGTACATCTTCTTATAAGAATCATAATACAGCATTCTGGCTTCATGGTCAGTATCTATATTTACATAATTAGAAAAATTACTGTAAAAGAGTTCTTTGCTGGTTTTCTCATTTTTGTTATCTTGTTTTGGAATCTACTAGATACTGCCAATTTTTCATAATTACTAAATTCATTCAGGAGTTTTCATTTTAAGATAGCAAATTCCCAAATTCTACATTCATAAATAATACAAATAGCATGCATTGCATTGCTGAGGTTGAGTATATTGAAGCTGACTACATCCCATACATTCATGTACAAGAAACTTGACGAGTTTGGTCTCAATCACAATGAAGAAATCCGCAAAAGAGTAGATGGCGAATTTAAACGACTCACAAAAATCAAGAAAGGAAAAGCTGCCCAATCAAGCAATGAGGAAAGAGCAGTGACAGAAATCGTTGATGCTACCAAAAAACTTGAAGTCAACCAGCAAAACATGCGAGCAATAGCTACTGGCAATTTTGGCCTAGGCATGAAAACAACATGTAGATTCCAAAAGCAGATGTTCTTAGAAAGGAAATGCAAAAATTTCATTGATAACTGTAAGGCAAGATACAATATCTCATGTAGCATCATTTTTTGGTTTTTATAGATGTTTTTACATAGTTTTTGGTCTATTTTTGTGTGAAATTTTGAAGAAACTGTGACGTCACTTAAAATTTCTATTGTTTGAACAGCCAATCAAATTGCGAATAGGCCAATACAAGGGTCGAATATGGACAGTGGAGTTTCTTGAAGAGGTCTATTCACCCTAGGGACGAGGTTGCGCAGGGCAGCAAGCCTCTAGAATTGTTACAAGGTGTCACAGGCTCTAGAATTGTGGGCTGCAGGCGCTTGTTTCACCTGGGCACTCCTGGGTTTGAGGCTCAAAGGCTCAAGGTGCCTGGACTCTAATGGTAGCAACACTTGCAATATATACAAAAAATACGGTTTCAATATTGCTTTAATATCAATGACAATACTTTCAAATATCGATTGAAAGTACACATACATTTACTGGCATACTCTTCCCAATTTCAATTTTTTTAACTTTTGTTTTGTTTACACCTTATTTTACTTTACTATTATTTTTATTGTTTCTCTACCCACCCAAACCAATGCTTGTTACAGAGGAATTTGGGATCCTTTATGGGATCACTGGTTGCAGACCCCTGATAAACAATGGAGGTCTACTATTACCCTGAAATTGTAAACATTTGTCATAATACAAATGATAGTAATAGTAATAATACATAAAAAGGGGTTTCAATATGGCCCTAATATCAGCGACAAGACTTTCAAATATCTATTGAAAGTACAAAATATATTTACACCAAATAGGGTCTTCAACTCAGCATGTGATACTTAATCAAAAATTAAATCTCTTGACACCATATAGAGTTGTTTCTATAACGAGTTATTCTGCATCCAGAATCTGAATTACTCTTCCCATTTTCAATTTTTAAATATTTTTTTTTTATTCACCTCGTTAATATTTTTATTGTTTCTCTACCTATCCAAAACAATGCTTTCTTACAGAGGAATGCGAGATCCTTTAAGGGATCACTGGTTGTAGACCCCTCATAAACAAAAAAGTTTAAATCTCTTTGATGACTCAATGACTCTAAAATTGACCCTGCAAATGTGGCTGCCTGAATATGACAACCTGAAATTAAATCAACTCACATCTGCTAAACAAGGGGTAAATAATTCAACATCAGTACTAGATGTAGACCCCTAATAAACAATAAAATTGAAATCTCTTCGATGAATAGATTATACAAGATTCCATAGCAAAAGCAATTGCCTCTCAAATGAAAATTCATGGTAAATGTGTGAAAAAAAAATTATCTGAGAATCTTGAGAGTTTTTAAAGCTCGATTTGATAGAATTGACAAAATGGATGGAAAATTAAAAAAAAACGCAAGCCATCATTATTAACAATCTTCATTCTTTTGATGGCTACATCAATAATACATGGAAAGAGAATGCTGAATTAGAAAAAGAACACAAAGAGCTTTTGAAGAGAGCGAAAGAGAGTAAAATGGAAGCTGAAATGGCACAGAGCAGAGTAGATGATTTGGAACAATATGGTAAGAAGACAATGTTGGAAATCAATGATTTTCTGAGAATGGCTGAAAAAACATGTGGAGTCTCACACTGGATCATGCAGTAAAGCTTCAAGCTTCATTATCCAAAGACGAAATCAAAGCTTGTCATCGAATATCAGGAAACAAATAGGCTGGCATTATAGTAGAGCTTTCATCAAGAAGAAAGAGAGAAGTGTTCTTAAATGCAAGAGAGTCTCTCAAAGATTCTTAGAATTGTTCAGTTTGCAACAGGAAGGTTTGTGATGTTACAAAATCTATACCTTGCCAAGTCTGTAATTGCCTGATTGATAAAAGGTGGTCCCGACTGCAACCATGCCAGTCTGCTAACCTTGTAGATTGTAATAAAGGCTTATTTCTATTCACAAAACTACCATAAAACGAACTTCTTAATTTAGCTTTTAACGCAAATTTTACGTGTCCTTGCCAAAAATCATGCACAGATGTTAGAAGCTATAAAATTCTAGAGACTTTAGACCGTTGCAAATTGCTTTTGTCTGAGCATGATCCCTTATTTGATAAAGACATTGACAGTCATAAAACCTTTCATTACAACTTTGATTATTATGCAAATCATGAGTTTCATAAACTAACTGAAAGTTTGGGCATGCCTGATGGGGGAGAAAGACTCCGCTTACTTCACACAAACATATCATCTTCACTAGGCAATCTTTATGACTTAGAAAGTCTCTTCGTTGACGGTAACTTTGATTTCGATTTCATTGCACTAAGGGATACTTGGCATACTAAGTCAAACGATGTTAGATTTGATAACCTGTATATTCTTGGTTTTCATTCATATAAGGGAATTCAAGGCAGCCGTAAAAATTGAGGATGTGGGCTTTTCATAACAGATAATTTGAAGTTTCATGTTCAAAATGATATCTGCAAAGCCTTGAAATCAGATAACTGTGAATATGAGGCGTTGTGGGCTGAAATTGAGAACAATAATGATGCTGACTTTATCTTGGTGGTCATTTACAATCACCCTCGCAGAGATCTTAGGCAATTCTCAGAGTATATGTCTGCTACTTAAAAAAACTTAGCAAAGAAAAAAAATGATCATTTCTAGTGATTTCATTCTTCACTTGTTGACATTTCAAAATAAATCAGTTGTAGAAGACTTCTTGAACTACATGTTATCCAATTTCTTTCAACTGTGAATTTTATAACCAACAAGATTTTCGGAAAATTAAAGACCCTCCCTAATTGATAATATTTTTATAACCTCAATTGAAATAACGCATGGAGTGGGAATTTAATTGCAAAAATTTTACACCATATGCCTAACTTTCTTGTGCTTGATGAAGCAATTAGAAATAGACCAAAACCAGAATTTAAAAGAAACTTAAGAATTTTGATGAACCTGGGTATGTCTCTGATATCAAATCAAAAGAGGTCCTACCAGAAATACACTTGGCCATCAATCTAGAAAGAAAATTTGACCACTTTCAAGATAGTATACTTAGTTCTATCAATGTACCCGCACCTTTTAAGAAGGTCTCTAAAAGAGAAGCTAAGCTAAGGAGAAAGCCAAGGATAACTGGAGAAATTTAGTAAAAATAATCTATGCAAGCGATTTTAGAAAAAACAAGACATATTTTGGTATCAACGCCACAAATATTACAGGGATATGTTGAACCATCTATTAAGAAAAAGCAAACAATATAATTTCAAGGAAAATTTTATGAATTGCAAAAATAACACAAAGAAAATCTGGATGGGAATAACCGATCTATTAGGAAAGTTGTCTAAGAAAACATCAAATGCTAAATCTTTAGAATTTGACAATAACATTGTGTGTAATCAGAAAAGATTTGCCAACAAATTTTTCACTGGAATAGCCAACAAATTTAGTAAAGAAATAAGGAAAAACAATAAAAAAATTCACATACTACCTAGACCATCTTCAATCAAATAGCCTGTTTCTCAATCCTGTTTCTCAATCCTGTTTCAGATTTTGAAGTTAGTGATCAAATTAGTAATTTAGATGCCAAAAAGTCAACAGATGCATATGATATCCTAATCAAGACAATAAAAATAATTAAAGATCAAATTGTAGGACCATTGACAATACTAATAAATGATTCATTTTCTACAGGTTGTTGCCCAACACTATTAAAGTATGAGTAAATTATCTGTATATACCAAAATAGGGATCGCATTAGAGAAAATTTTGTACGGATTTGTTTGAGCAGGTTGTGTGAGCCTCCGAGAAGCGGTTTCTCCATGATTCTGCTACCTGTAGGGTAGGAGGGGCCATCGCCTTTGCTTTAACCCCTATCTGCTGCAGTCTCTGGGGTAAAAGGGGCTAACCCTTCTTTGATGTGCGTCTTGGGGCCTGTTTGAACAATCAACTGATTGCTTTCAGTAGGAGGATTATCACTGTGGGAGGATTATCACAACAAGGCATCGTAGCTCAGTCGATAAGCAGAGTGTCTCGTGAGCCATTATGCGTAGTCAGGAGTTTGACTCCCCTGGGAAGAAAATATTTTCCTTTCAAAATTTTTTTATTTCTGTGATTTTCGTGTTGAAAATGTTGTCAAAAGGCCGAGCAAACATCCTGTAACAAAAATTTACTTTCTGTATAATTTCTAACTTTGTAAGACATTATTTTTCAAGGTGTTTTGCTTTTCCCTTCCATAAATATTAGGACTATTAAGAGATTATTGTCTTACTGAGCAGTACGGCTGTCCAGCCGTATGATTAAATACTTGCCTACTACCCTGAATGGCTGGAGTTCAAATCCTTTGAAGGGCAAATTCTTGGTGTTTTTTTATCTAAAAAGTTTACAATTCTTTGTAATGTTTTTTGTGATTTAACTAGTTTACAAAACTAGAAGGCTTTCTGCAATGACTCAATTCTTTAGATCTATTTCTTTTCAATTATAAATTTATTTTCAATTTCTCTCTCAACACTAAACTTTCATTTTCATTTGGTATTTTTTTTCAATTTTAATTGCATCTTTGATTTTAATTTAGAATTTCATTGCAATCTTAACATTATGTTCAACTATGATATCTGTTTAAACAGCTGAATATTAAGAACAGTACCAAAATTTATTTTAATTAAAGATTAATTTTCACTTGTTTACTAACATTAAAGGCTAATATGAAGATGAATTAAGATGAAAATGAAGTGTGTACTGAACAGGGTTTGCTGAAAGTGAGTC
Source organism: Chrysaora chesapeakei (assembly GCA_011763395.2). NCBI lineage: Eukaryota > Metazoa > Cnidaria > Scyphozoa > Semaeostomeae > Pelagiidae > Chrysaora > Chrysaora chesapeakei. The sequence goes on from JAADKT020529653.1 coordinate 10,469, forward strand.
GTAACTAATTGCTGTTTTCTACTATTAGCCTAAGGTAGTAGTCAAAATATATGGATAGTTTTTCTGTTGGTGAGCCACACCCAGAAATTGTAGGTCTGCCAGGGGTATCTTTTCTGTTTAGTTTTGGCAGCATGAAAAAAATTGTTCTTCTTGCATTTGAATTAGGTGAAGGGTATGTATAGAGATATATCCCTATAGTATACAAATGTGCTAGAAAGTAACGTCTTGTGATGCTGTCTCGCTTGTTTTGTCTGTGGGGTGTTCTTCATAATATTTTTCATCATTTAGTTGTTTATAGGCCTCTTTGAGGGACAAATCGTTAGGCCAAAGACAAATTTTACTGCCTTTGTCAGCACGGCAGATTGTAACATATTTTTGAGTTGCAAAGTTTCTGAGAGTGTCTTTTTCATATTTAGAATGATTGTTCCCTTGATCAATCATCAAAAGGTCGTGTATATATTTCTCATATCTTGTTCTACTGTGTTTAACAGTAAGAGGGTTTCATTATCTTCTTTTTTAGGCTCGCAACTCAAATTAAGTTTGAATGGTGTATAAGGTTTCTGAGAGGTGTGGGTTTTAGTGTATTAATAAAAGGCAACCCTTTATTTAGAAGTCTTATTTGTGTACTATCCAATTTAATATTACTCATATCGAATATTTTATTATTATCATTATTTGAGATATATCTTTCTGCTTCTCTCAATAGATATTGCGTGTGGTGGTTGTACATAGTTTTGGTTTTTTTCTTAATTTTCTTTTCTGACCAATTATTGTGTGCAAAATGGTTATTTTATTGCATTTGGTGTGAATAGTAGTAATATCTGTAGATCAAAAAGCATCTATTAAGACGAAATCAAGGGACCATAAAGGCAGTATGAAAAAGGAAGGCAAAAAATTAAATGTCGAATTTTTTATCAAATCTATATTTATGTGTATTTATCTCTTTAACAAATAAGGATTTTATCTTCTTGCCCTTTTGTTTTCTACATGAGAGTTATTTCTGTTTACACTTTTTTTAAAGAAGCAACTTGAATTTTGTCTAGCCCTCTAAGTTGCTTAAAATTTTAGACATTTCAGCCCTCAAAGTTGCTTAAAAGTTGCTTAACAGTTTTTGTACCTAACAACCACCCCTGATCTCACGGGTCAAAACCATTAGCTGTTAGGCCAACAACATGACTTTTGGAAACAGTACTTTAGGTGGAAAACGTTAGCTAAAAAAATTCAACATGGCAAACATAAAGACAAACAATTTCCTAACAACAAGAAAGGGTACGCGCAATTTTTTTGATAAGCAACTTCACTCGGTCCTAGTTCAAAACATTGATCGTTTTTTTTTCTTTTTATGGCCACCTTTTAATAGTAAAAGTTGCTTAGCAGTTGCTTAATTTTAACTGTATCTCTTTGCCATAAGAATAGTATAGAGGCTAGAAAAACGGCAAAATTTAAAATTGCACTTAAATGACTGGAGTAATTTCTCCCTGCTGATATTGTTACCATTAGAGACTTTATGATAGTTAAATGGAAACCCCTCAATAAAATGCCTCACTTAATGAGAAAGACTCTGTTGATATGCGAGTTTTGACAACAAATGAATGGAAATAACTTATGTTGATCAATCCTCGATTGCTTGCAGTGATATTAATTATCAAAAATTAAAAATTTTTCTTAGGTTTTTTTCCTTTGGTACTATAAATTGCTAAAAATTTTACACCGTTTATAGTGCGGTCCCTTGTGTTTTCCCGCTGGATTTTCGTGTTAAAATTGATTTTCTCATTTCATGTTGTTTGACTACC
>JAADKT020529763.1:0-11026 GCA_011763395.2 Chrysaora chesapeakei
GTATGCTTTTACTTTTCAGAGCAAGAAGAGCAGCCAAAGATGCTAAGGAAGCTCCTTCACAACCAGCTCCAGTATGTTTACTATATTGCAAGATTGATCACAATTGCAATGTTGATAGCAGTGCCTTTGAATGGCATATTAGTTTATTGCATCCTGTAGAGAGACTAGCCATAATATATACTATCAGGGCTCTCTACTCGGGTAGCTACTTTATTTTGCGAGACTGATTGCAATTGCAATGTCGACAGCAGTGCCATTAAATAGAATATTAGTTTTTTGCATAATTTTTAGAGACTTGCCAAAATATATACTATCAGTGCTCTCTGCTGCTCTTCAGGATTTCATATTAGCTACTGCGTATTGAAAGACTTGAAATTCTTCTTTTTCTACAGGAAAAGGCAAGAGTGAATGTTAAGAAATTTGTAAAAATTGGCAGGCCAGGCTACAAAGGTACCTATAAGTAGATCTTTTGTCCTTATTCTCTTCACATGATTTTGTATCTTATGTAACAATGCATCACATTGCACTCAATAAGGGTTTGTTCTAATGAAGACAAAAACAATGTAATCTTGCCTGTTATAATGTACTTGCTTGTAACATATATTTGGACATTTGGACATAGCCTACCATTCAAATGCATCTCCGTGCAGCCGCAGAATAAAAGAAAGTACTCATAAACTTAAAATATCATAATACCAAGTACAGTACATCCTCTATTATCTGAACATTGATTATCCGAACCTTGATTATCCGAGCCTCAATGTTCCAAAACAAAAAATTTCGTAACCATTCTGTTTCATCCAAATTAATTTTAGACTAACGAAATGTAAGGAAATCTGTAACAAAATTTAACCATTTTATTAATTCAGTTTGTCCTTCGTTTTTAACAGATTTTAACTTTTTCAGAAACAATAACTTTTTGATTGTAATATAGCTACTTTAGGTCGAAAAATTTCCATTTATGTCGGCTGCAACCCATTTTAGCAATTCTTAAGTACATGTGGGCGGTAATGATAAATTGGAAAGGAAGGTTAGCAAGTGAATTCGTCGTCCTCAACGATCCGAATTTTTGGCTTATCCTAACGCACTCCATTAAATTGAGCTCAACCTGTTCAGATAATCAAGGATGCATTGTACTATGACCCCTTCAAGTACGTTTTGAGCCTGCTTTAGCATCATGATCTAATACAGCTAGCTTCTATTGTTAAGTGAGGTCCAGATTCAAGCACCAGCAATGGAGCAACTTCACAGCCCTGATACTAAACAAACCATTTCCCTTTCACCATCATCCTTGTTATAATGGGCTTATACTACTGAAAAGTAGAATTCGTTTCTTGGTTAATAAAATTTGACATACCACAAACATTTTGTATCTTTTTTAGTGACAAAACAGCGTGACCCAGACACTGGACAACACAGCTTACTGTTTCAGGTAGATAGAAAAAATTTAAAAGGAGAATATGTACATTATGATATTTTATTGTTTGGCTTGTTGTAAAGTTCACAAGAAAAACAAATTTTTTGCTATTTCTATTTTCTTTGGGGTACGAAAGTTAATAATAGTTAAAATATTGCAAACATTATAATAATAAATAATGAAATAAAATATTAATAACGTTTTGTGCTGGTGGGAAGGGTTTCAGTCAAACTGTCTTTGAGTCTTACAAAACTTTAAAATTGCGATAAACAGCGGAACAATACGAAAATACTTAAACTTTTTCGCCTCCCACTTCTCAGAGCACAAAACGTTAGAAAAGGACAAAAATGATTGACAGCGACGAAATAAATACAGTCGAGTTCGGTTTCTCACTTTGATCCACTAAATTTGTATTGGTAGCCATGCTGTATACTCTGATCTTTTTGATATTCAAAAGACAATACCAATCAATCTTCAAGTTTCTGATCGGCGCATTTCGATCCTTTGCTGGGTATATATTCCACCGTAGTGAGTTGTTTAGGTCGATTTCCGACTTCAGTCGAAAAACTACTCTTAGACGAAACTACTCTCGACTTCTTGCACGAAAAACGTCTCGCTCTTTCGCAATTTCGAAGTGTTGGTTGAAAAAGCTTTCAGCATATGTTTTGCATCATTATTCAACTGTTCTTGTTCTTTATATCTTGTTACCTTTCTCTTCTCTTCAAGGTTGATTATCCTGAAATTGGAGAGATGATAGCGCCTAGGCATCGTTTTATGTCAGCATATGAACAACGTATAGAACCTCCTGACAAGTCTTGGCAGTATCTTCTACTTGCAGCTGAGCCTTATGAAACTATTGCTTTCAAGGTATACAGAAATGATTCTCAAATTCACTGTTCTTTTATCAGTATGTAACTTTGAACTCTTTGATGCAGTGTTATGAGCTAATGAACAGCAATAGAATATTTTATAACACAAACAATAGACCATTTCAACTTAGGGCCTCGTTTTCAAAATAATTGAGAATTAGGTCATAGAGAAATTTCGACTTCAGATTCGAATTCAGCACCTTCTTTTTAGTGTTGAGGCAAAGTTTTATGCTTCTAGTCCTAACGATGTTGATTCTATAGCGATTAAAGGTTTGAAAATTTATAAGGGATTTGACCGTGTAAAATGACTGAGGATGTAAATTTTCACCCCAGCGATTTTCACGGTCAAATCATTTATAGAATTTCAAACTTTTAACACCTATAAAATCAATATGGTAAGGACTAGAAGCGTAAAAATTTGCGTCAACACTAACAAGAAGGTGCTGAATTCGAATCTGAAGTCGAAATTTCTCTATGACCTAATTTTCAATTATTTTGAAAACGAGGCCCTTAGTTGAAATGGTCTATAATACGACCCCAAAGGTGTCCGGTATATAGAGTCTCGACTGTATAAGTTTACCTTGTTTAAACCGGAGCAGGTCCACACGGGTCACTTCAAAGACACATAAAAATTGGGCTTTTGTTACTGTAACTTGTAACTGAAAATGGTAACATGTATAGGTACCTCAAACCAGATGCCAACAATACGTAAAAATGATTTACCTTTCAAGGTAATTAATTTTTAGACATTTAATTTTTAGATGTTTCTTCCTTATTTCAGGTCCCAAGCAGAGAAATCGATAAATCTGAAAACAGATTCTGGACTCATTGGAATAAGGACACAAAACAGGTAAATGAGTTATGACGATTTCAGAACAAATATTTATTTTTAATAAGAAATAAACCTGCTAGAAAATTTACATCACTGGACAAAAAATCCATTATACCTTTAATTTTACTTCTCCTATATTGTCGACTCTTGTCTCTCGTCTGTTAACATGTTATATCGTTAGTTTTGGAATTTCCATCTTGTCATGACTTACAGTTCTATAAAGAGTTTTGCATTTTGACTGCCAAGTATTCAGAGACTTGAGATTCAAAAATGACAAATTTCGCAACGTGGATCACGATTTCGAAAAATTCACAAATTTTGCAGTTAGAGCTGAATGAGTTAAGCTAGTATGCGCATTGTCTCCACATTTGAATACTTAACCTTCTTCTAGAAGTTGTCGATAATAGCAGGAATCCAACAGATAGACGGTTACTAGATTGTTGCGTTAAAAGTGAGAAGTGAAACGAAAAAAAATGCTACCGTTGATGGGTCGATCAAATAGTTATAGAAGCTCGACCGTTTTGATCTTAGTTGTTGAGTTGTGTAGTTACCTTTTCCTAACTACTTAAAAGCATTTGAAGCTATTTGAAAAGCAGAAAAACTTGAATGAAATGTCAGTGCAGAGATCTTCCCCCTTTTAATAGATGATGGTGTTGTCCTCCTAACACTCTGAGACGAGTGCCTGTGCACCAGAATGCTACTGCTTGTCTCCTATTATAAGTCTTGTGCCATTCAGTGTTTACTTTTGATTCATAAGCAAGGAACTAATTATGCTGCAGTGATTCAATGTTTCGTTTTGTCTCCTCTTTTAAAAGGCATAATTCTAATTCTTTTATTTCTCCTTCCAGTTCTTCCTTCAGTTCCATTTCAAACTTACACCAGCTCAAATGCAGCAACAAGCAGCTCAGAAGTTACAGCAGCAACAGCAACATGAACAAAAGCTACGAAAGCACAACAGATCAGCACCACCTCTTATTCCACCTCCTCCTGGAGTGATGCCAAACCCTGGCCCAGGTGGTCCTGGTGGTCCTCCGGGTGGTCCTGGTGGTCCACCAGGTGGTCCTCCACGTGGTCCTGGTGGTCCTCCAAGCGGCCCTCCGCGTGGTCCTCCCCCAAATCGCCCTGGCGGTCCACCATCAGGATTTGGTGGTCCTGGTGGTCCTCCCCCTCGTGGCCCACCAGAAGGGATGTTTGGTAGACCTATTCAACCACCACCATTGATGGCACAAGAGATAGCTCCACCTGGTGCTGAACCTCCGTTTGGCGGTCAACCAAGGCTTCCACCGCCTGTTCCTCCTCCAGACCATCGTGGTCCACGTCGCGGACATATGCCACCTCATGATCCATATGAAGACGATGAAGGCGTTGAAGAGTACTGAAGAACTATTTGAACTATATGAACTTCTGTTAGCTCGAAGGACACATTACTGGTCTTGTACGAAGGAGGTACCAAGTGGACTCGAAACACTACAGCTTATTGTTGGGTTTTACAATGTTGTACTGTCTATGCTGCTTCATTGTTAAGTTAATCCATATAAAGTCTATTCCTTAGCAACTAATTGTTACTATTTAGTAAGAAATATTGTATGAGCCTATGAAAAGTCATTTTTGTCTTATTCTTCAAAAGAGTGGTGCATTAGAAGAAAGAAACTAGTTTATAAGAGCATTTCAGCGATTATAACAATTTTGTGTATTGGAAAAGCCAGTTCGGTTTTCAGCAGGCTTGAGCCCAGTGAACTAATTGCTCTATTCGCATGAGGAAGCGCCTAAAACCTAGATATACTGAGAGAAAATGGAATGGTTAAACCCCGGGAAGACTCCAGAAAATCCTTTGATCGCACGGCTTTTCAGGTTACTTGCACTCCCCTTGCACTGCACTGGTACATGGATCCTTATTGACTAAGTGCGATTTTCACGTGGCAACGTCGCAGTCGCAAAGAACTATAGGAATAAAATAGCATTTTTCGATTTGTCCCATCATAAATGTTCGTTTTATTGAGGTTCCACTTTGGATGAAAGATTATTCCATCAGGTGTACCTCAACATGTGCACCTCGATTCCGTCTCCCTTGCCCTCCTTTCCATCCTCTTCCCCCTTTCCCCCTTTCCCCACCCTGCAAACCCAAACAGAGACAGCCTCGCTGTCACACATGTCCTTCCTGTTTTGAGCGATGGCGGCCAAATTTGATGTTGACTGCTTTGTCAAGGAACAGCTGAAACTGATTCAGCTCGAGAGAACTGCTGAGATTGAAGAATCTCTCGACTCAAAACGAATAGGAAACATAAGAGATCTAGAAAAAAGAGGCATATGTATCCCAAAGCTCTCCCTTGGAGGTCAATGTACTGGTTTGTATGGCAAACATCTTGTGACTCTGGTGCAAAATAGGCCTACGAATAAAAACAGCAAGTTGAAACATGGCGGGGAAAGTACACAGGTATCATCAGCAGAACGCGTGGCTGCAAACTGCTTCAGCAATGGTATGCCCAAATTGCCTTGTTCTTACTACTCAGTCTAAAAGTACCCTGTTTGCGGAGAGTATGGAAGTCTTTATCAAGATATCAGGGGTGCAAGATCTCTATCTATTGTTTAGAACTCTGGTTCTGTCCTATTTTTGGCCTATTGTTGCCCCTATTGTTCTATTGAAAAACTGGGGTGTGTTAATGCCATTCTCTGCAGGGTGTACAGGCCTATAGTGAAAAACGGTTAGCAAACTATTAGTCTACCAGTCTGGGTAGTGTGGTGCTTGCATGGGTGAGATAAACAATAGAAAAATAGAAAAAAATGCAAAGGTGCATCTGCATTCACAAGATCTTGTTGAGAACTACCATACTCTGCAGACTGGTTTAGGGCAAAATTGAATAGCAATAAGAGTGGGAGGAAGATAATAAGCAAGTAACAAAAAGCAAATAAAATGCTGCAATTTGATTGCCTCTGCCTATTTTTTGGCACTTTTTGCATTTAAAAGCCAAACTTCCCAGTTGGAACACCTTTCTGGCAACAGGAACAGCTAAAGATGGTAGCTTGCATATCTGGGACTCATGTAATAAGTCTACTGCCCCCCCTGTGCCTGTCCTTGTCTATCTCATTGTTCTGTTTACATCAAGGTTATGGTTTCACTATAAATGTTTTTCTATTAACACCTAGGTGACATAGTTGGTCTCCAATTTTCAAATTCTGATTTGAAAGATGATAACATAGCATCTGGTGTTGTGACAAAAGCAAATGATAATGCCATTACTGTTGCATTTGATGATGCAGTCGAGGTATCAGCTGGTGAAATATACAGATTAATCAAGCTTAGTAATGATGTAACTTACAGAAGACTAAAAGAGTAAGTTGTAAACCTTTAGATGCCACCTTGATCAAAGGTCATTTAATTTGTGCAGCTCAGCAAATTTTTCTGGCAAATCTCTCTAAATTTAAACCCCAAAACTGCAAAGTAAAGGTTAAACTCTATTCTATCCAAATGGTCCTGACCTTCTCTTTGACATCTCTTCATTTCATTGAGCATTCTTAAGTGAAGTTAAGCAATTGCTGTGTAAAGGGTTTTGTTTTTTGAAATGTAGAACAGCTAGAAAAACAGAATTAGACATGATACTCAGCATGATAGCCTCTGAAAAATCAGACCTCTTTCATTAGAATAAAAAGCTTACAACAATCTCAGTGAACATGTATGTATATGCTGAATTTTGTCCAGCATTGGTTTTGAATGTTCTCAACAATGATCAACAATGATCAACAATACCTGCAACAGCGAGAAAGTCCAAGTTTGCTGTCAACTTCTTCAAACTTTGCTTGAATTTGTTCAACATTAGGTGTGTTCAAAATCAGTCGCTTTCCAAGAAATTTCAAAGAGAAAACGTTTCTGATGTCTGCAAAGTCTGCCAAAAACAGAAGAGTTGCAGAAATTTTCCAAAAAGCTCCCATTGTGAATAATTTTTGTTGTTCCGTTTCAGAGCCATTCAGAAGCTTAAATCTAGCAAACAGCATGGACATTTAAAGGATATTCTCTTTCAAATCGCTACAGTTGGCCAGCCCACAACATTAGTGAAAGATGAGACATTTTTGCCATTTGATAAAGGCCTCAATGCGTCTCAAGTAGAAGCAGTTAAATTTGCTTTGAATCAGAGAGAAATTGCCGTGATTCACGGGCCTCCTGGTACAGGAAAGACTACAACTGTAATCGAGATAATAAAGCAAGCAGTCAAGAAATTTGATCTCAAGGTGCGCGAAAATGTTTCCTTTTCTTTATGTCAGGTTGACAAGTTTTAGTCATCTCTCTTCCGCTAACCGACTAATAAACTAACTAACTAACCTTCTTTGCTAACTAACAAACTAACAAACAACATAACTAATCAACAAACTAATTAACTAATTAGCTAACTAACTAACGAATTAACTAACTAACTAATTAACTAACTAACTAACTAACAAACTAACTAACTAACTAATTAACTAACCAACAAACAAACTAAATTACTAGCTAACTTACTAAGTTAGTAACTACGCAACTAGTTAACTAACTTACTAACTAAACTCAATAACTAACTAACAAACTAACAATCAAGGTAACTAATTTACTAATTAATAAACTAATTAGCTTACTAACTGAATAACTAACAAACTAACTAACTAACTAACTAACTAACTAACTAACTAACTAACAAACAAACTAAACTACTAGCTAATTAACTAAGTTAGTAACTACGTAACTTATTAACTAACTAACGAACTGACTAACTAACTAAAAACCTAACTCACTAACTAGCAAACTTATTAACTAACTAACTAGCTAACTAACTAATGGACTAACTAACTAAGTAACTAACTCACTAACTAACTAATTGACTAATAAGCTGACTAATTAACTAACTAACAAACTGACTAACTAACTAACTAACTAACTAACTAACTAACCAACTTTCTAACTAACTAACTAACTAGCTAACTAACTAACTAACTAACTAACCAACAAATTAACTAACTAAGTAAGTACTAAGTAATCAACTAACTTGTAAATAAGTCCCTAACAAAGTAACAAACTAACAAACTTACTAACTAACTAACTTGCTTACTTACTTCTATCAGACATATGTACCGTTAACTTTCTTTAGGAAATTTCATCTTTTAAAACTGTAGACTTGGCAGACATTAAAGGACGTTCCTCATCAAACGCAAAAAGTACAGACGGAGGTTGAGAAACCCTTTTGGATCAGAGCTGGTCGACTTATTTGTTTGTTTCTCCTGAGAAAAATTTTTTCGGCTCCACCTCGGTCTATTCAGATATATCATATTTAAATCAAACTTTTTAAGTTCTTTCAAAGATAATCATGTAAAATTCCCTCATGTAAAATACTTTTCTTACTCTTATGTAATTTGACCTCCAGGTATTGGCTTGTGCACCATCTAATGTTGCAGTTGACAATCTAGTGGCAAAGTTGGCTGGAGAGAAAATGAAAGTAAAGAATTCTTATTTCTTTTTTTCTTATTCTTCCTCATCATTCAGTCTGTTAATAAATTCCTTAGTCTTCATTCAAACACTATTTCGGATCAATACAGTGATGGAGCATCTTGTTATTTGGTCACTTTTAAAATTAACATATCACAGTACAAACCCAATGAATAAGAACCAGCGGTTTAAGAATCAAGAGACTCCAAATCTCTTAGAAGTCATTGGTGGTTTTACGTTTCCTTATTTACTAGAGGTTCGAAACGATGGGATTAATATGAAAATAGGTCGATAAATTGATAGAAATATGGGGCCATATTTTTTCATTATTCCGACGTTCATTAGCTACAAATCGTTTATTTGAAAATCTTTTGAAAGTATCGTAACTCGTTAAATTTCAGCCCTTTGCAATTTAGCGAAACCAGTAGTTCATTTTCTTTATGCTCAAATAGAAGAAGTTTCAGCTCCTCCTGATATATTTTTATCATTGTTTTCCAGATAGTACGATTAGGCCATCCCGCAAGAGTTTACCCCCATCTGCAGAAATATTCTTTGGATGCAGCATTGATGAACTCAGACTCAGCTGAAGTTGTCCAGGGGGTTAGGAATGACATTACGGATACATTAGTAGGTCTCCAATGATAATTATGTAAATAATTTTAAACCTTCTTGCTGCGAACTCTTTGTTACCTACAACGGGGACAAAAATTTGATGAGTAGCGGATAGGTTTTTGGATGGTAGCATATGTAGTAAGTATAATGGGCTTGTCAAGGCTGTCTCTGAACTCGTATAAGACATGATAATGACCGCTTATCATGACAAGACATTGATATTTATCAGGGTAATGTTTTGGGAGAGCTCTATCTCCTATCATCGGGCAATAAAAAAATGGTTCTTCTATTATTTATTGCATTATTCAGAACGAAAAGTCGCGGACAGCACCAACAGGACCTGCGAGGAAGCTTGAATTATTTGGCGCTCAATTTGTAGGCACCAACGCCAGGCTCGATGCAATTTTTATTTTTGTTCAATCAGATTTCTGGGATACCATATGATACATGTTTGATGCACGAAGTTGATAGAACTGAATGAATACTTTATTTAACAAGGTTATTTTAGGTCTGACGAAGCTTGTTTCGACGTTTTTGCTTTCATTTATGCCCAATGATATTTCTGCCATTTGTCGCAAATTTGAAGTTCTATTAAAATTATTTTAAAAGTGTATGTTAGTGTGTTATCATGGAGATCTGCTATCTATCTGCAGTACCTTCCAATTTATTCTTTAGAATTATAGTGCGAACTGAGATCTTAAGGCCTGGCTATACTAGAAGACATGTCGCCTGCGACATTGTAGCGCTTGACGTGTCCCCTCCATATCTCCCAGTTTAGCCTCTCTGGGAGACAGTCCGTTTACAATGTCGCATGCGACATCTCTCCTAGTTTAGCCATATCTTGAGGCTTCGTTATTTCTCTAGAATTAATTATCCTTAAAAACAAATCTTTGTCGCTTTTGACATTTGGCATCATTTTTCCTCAGCTAAAATTAAAGAAAGCAAAAAATGACGGCGAGGCAAGAAAACTAAAAAACGAATTAAAATACTTGAAGAAGGAACTTCGTGAAAGAGAAAACAAAGCATTGAAATTTGTCTTGTCAAATGCAGACGTTATACTATCAACGACAACAAGTTCTTCTGATGAAGGACCATTGAAACATCTGGAAAGCGATCATTTCGATTTGCTTATTATTGATGAAGCTGCACAGGCACTGGAAGCTAGTTGTTGGATAGCGTTGCCATTTGCAAATAAGTAAGTGATTGATGTTCATTTCTTTCCTTTAACTTTCAAGCTTCGGTCTGTTCAACTGTTTTTCTGTTCGGTCTGTTAGACCGCTCAATTATTTCCTAAGAAGACAGGATCTGAGTTTCTTCTCTTTGCAATTCGAATCCCCATACATATTTTTCTAATACGAAACTCTCCAAATTGCACCCCATTCTCTGATCCAAATCTCACCCTTCTCTTTGATCTTAATTGCACCAGTTCTGTTTCATTTACACTTTACCCCTTCTCTTTGATCTAAATTGCGCCCCTTCTCTTTGATCTAAATTTCCCCCTTCTCTTTGGTCCAAATTTGCCCCATTCTCTTTGATCTTAATTGCACCAGGTCTGTTTAATTTACACTTTCCCTTCTCTTTAATCTAAACTGCGCCCCTTCTCTTTGATCTAAATTTCCCCCTTCTCTTTGGTCCAAATTTGCCCCATTCTCTTTTATCTTAATTGCACCAGGTCTGTTTAATTTACACTTTCCCTTCTCTTTAATCTAAATTGCGCCCCTTCTCTTTGATCAAAATTTGTCCCATTCTCTTTCGTCCAAATTTGCCCCATTCTCTTTGGTCCAAATTTGCCCCATTCTCTTTTATCTTAATTGCACCAGGTCTGTTTAATTTACACTTTCCCTTCT
>JAADKT020529874.1:0-12256 GCA_011763395.2 Chrysaora chesapeakei
TCCTAGTTCTAAAAGTTTCTTAACTTTTGGGGTGTCAAGTTCTAGGTTTCTTATAAACCGGTTTCTTATAAAAAAACCTATACGCGTGTATCAAATGTTTTTTAGAGCAGTTTCCAGTTTTACTGACAACATACAAGTGTCTTTGTATGATAGACATGACACTATATATGCAGTTAAAATTAAGAAACTATTGAGGAACTTTTTCTAGGCCTTGAGCTTGGTTCTTTACAAAATAAAAAGCGTGTACCACAATATTACGGTTAATCTCAGTGACGAGATACGGAATTGCTAAGATAGTTTGAGCAAAAAAGGTTCATTCCAAACTTTCTTGCAAGAGTTTATAATAAGTGGACAATAGAAGATAGGCCCTCAAAGCTAGATTTATTACACTAGTCCTAGTTATCGATCCCTGACACCTGAACCAACTTAAAAAACCGCTCAAACTAGGACTCATCACATTCCAACACAAAAACTGGCCCCAAAGTATCCCCCAGCTGAGCAGACAGCTGTTGGGTTGTTGCTGTTTGCGAAGAGAGGGACTCAGGTAATAAGTATGCCTCGAAGCATCAATAACATTAATTTAATGTTTAATGCAGTTACCTCTAAAGCTTTCTTGAAATGCTGAGCAGACTCGTTCATTAAATTCATGGACATTCCATATAAACCCTGAAAGAAATTAATGGTTTTTATATATCATCCTCAAAACCAGTACTTCAAACGGTCATAAGAATGTTATTAATGCAAATTGTTGTCAGTCTAAAGTCGATCAACGGTGGTATGTCACTAGTGGACAAATGTACCCTGACTTTTTTCATTTAATGGCATGCATATCCATAAACTCATATGAGAGGGATAACAAGGTAGTGGTACCATGGTACATGAGAGGTAGTACCTGGTACCAAATTCTGTAAAAGGGTGGAACTTGGTACCAAAAACTCTGACAAAGGCAGGAACCTGGTACAAACAACTCTGAAAAATGGTGGAACTTGGTACTTCTATCAATCCGTATTGCATATGTATTAACAATTCATTTGATACAGTTGTTTAATTCGACCAAAATAGGGATCACCTGGTACCTCTACCTGCGATTTTGGTGGGACGTGGTATCAAACCTTGTTGCACCGGTACCAAAGACCCTCCCTGTCACATACCCCGTCATATGGATCACAACAATCAGAAACGTACGCCAATAATCTAGTAGCTCCAGATACCAAAACTCGTCAAAAATATAACAAAAGACCAATATTGGAAAAAAAAATTAAGATTCAAAAACCGAAAAAAAAAAACAGAAAACGAGAACAAAACAATTGTGCGCACAAAAGAAAGCAAAACAAAAACAAAAACAAAAACAAGCAAAAACAAAAACAGAAACAAAAACAAAAGCAAAACAAAAACAAAAACAAAAACAGAAACAAAAACAAAAGCAAAACAAAAACAAAAACAAACAAAAACAAAAACAGAAACAAAAACAAAAGCAAAACAAAAACAAAAACAAAAACCAAAAAAACCCAAAAAAAACAAAAACAAAAACAAACAAAAACAAAAACAAAAACAAACAAAAACAAAAACAGAAACAAAAACAAAAGCAAAACAAAAACAAAAACAAACAAAAACAAAAACAGAAACAAAAACAAAAGCAAAACAAAAACAAAAACAAAAACCAAAAAAACCCAAAAAAAACAAAAACAAAAACAAACAAAAACAAAAACAAAAACAAACAAAAACAAAAACAGAAACAAAAACAAAAGCAAAACAAAAACAAAAACAGAAACAAAAACAAAAGCAAAACAAAAACAAAAACAGAAACCAAAAGCAAACGACAAAAAAAAACCAAAAAACGTAAACAAAAACAAGCCTGGTTTTCATGAAATTATTTTTTACTCTTCATTGCTCGTTATGGTTTAAGCTGCTATACGACGCATATTCTTGAATACATCTCGGGAACCAAAACGAGCAATGATAACCACTTGTTCTCCAATGACGAAATGATTGACGAAGATCGACGAAGATTAACGAAGAGCAACGAATAGCAAAGAAGAGCAACGAAGAGGTACGAAGAGCAACGAAGAGGAACGACGAGCAACGAAGAGAAACAAAGATCAAGGAAGAGCAACAAAGACCAACGAAGACCGGCAGAAAAGCGATAAGAAACACCAAAGGGCAATAACCGACCAAGGTCGAGAAAAACAAAAAAAGCAAAATACACTAAAAAAACGTTGATGTAAATCAGGCTTAAGTGATACTTTTTGGAGAATTTTAAGGCTCTAGAAGATTCCTATGAGTTGGTTTCTAATAAAAAAAGAACGTTCACATACCATAAGCGTATGAAACGATGGTTTGAAAGACATGAGAGCTTGTGAATCTTGCCGACAAAGATGACAAACTTGTCCAATCTGAAAAAAGAAAATTACAAATGGTGTAGCTACAAAACTCCAAAAATGCTGCTAATTGCTTTCTCACTTGATATTCCCCCAGAATAAAAAATCACAAACTTGTCCAAAAAAGTACTTGTGCCAGAATATGAAGCTGAACCGTGGATCGAAATAAGCCAAAATACACGTATTTTATTTTATGAAACTAAAAAATTGATCCAGTACTGAAAGTTTCTTAAAATTTTCAGATTTTGAGTATACTGAAAGTTTCTTAGGAGTTTCTTGAATATCCATATTGGCATTTTAGTTATTCTGTCTGAATGATGTTCCAAACCCATATATAGATCGTATTTGAATGCATATGGGTTTCCTGTTCACCGAAATGCATTATTGCAGACGAAACACCAGAAATAAAAGAACATTTTTCAATGTCTGAGGTGAAACGCTTCCTACGTAAAAATTTTCCAGTACTGGAGTTGCTAAATTTTTGGACATTCGAGAATCTGGGTTTCCTATAAAGAGTTTCTTATAAAAAAATACATGTATCACACATTCGCATGTATGATCGGGTATATACTTCATATTTAAAATGAAATCAGGTGAATAATGAAAAATAAACTAGATACTGGGCAAATACTCGAGCTGTTTTGCATATTGGTCTAACATTTTTTGTGAGCATCAGGGAAAAAATGTCTTTGAACTTTTTCAAAAACATCACGCCACAAATTTTGCTTATTTTTGCTTTTCAAGCAACGTTTGATTGTTTGGCTGCCTTTCCAACATTGCTTGACAAACGGCAACAACTTGCAACATTTCACCACATAGCGAAATTTCTCAGCAACAAGGCATTTGTGCTTGCACATTAGCAATAACTATTCAAAAGTGTTGGACAGCAATGTTTTCGGACGTGGCCAAACGGTGAAACATTTGTTGTAAAGCAAATTTGAAACGTGGAACCAACAACGTTTGATCGTTTAGCCAGGGCCTAATGATACCATTTCAGAAATGTAACAAATATCTAACGGCAAACAATTGCTTTACATATTGTGTACCTCTTGAATTGCAGCAGAACCTTTTCCATTAATGATCTTGCACATGATAGCATGCTCCATCAAGGATAGTTGAAATACTGTTATGAGTCGACTTGAGTCTCCAGAAGCTAAATGAAGAGAGAGTACATTAAAGTATATTAGAAAATATATTAAGTGCAGGATTTTAAGCAAGACCATGATTGATTTAATAAGTCATGACTGTTTTGTCAAAGAACAAGAGGTCTCGTATCCAAAGCCGTGGAGGAGTTAAACCATCTTTGTATTTGGTGGACTGAATAATGCTTTAATCTCGTGTTTGAAGACATTGTAAATACTCTAACTTTGTTTGCATCAGGCTGTCCCATATAACACTGCCGTAGCGGAGGTGGGTCTCAAATAGTGCATTGTACACTCGCTCAAGGTTACTTTGGGGAAGGATATCTTGAAGTTTTCGAACATATCTGAAGTAAGCGAAGCTAAGCCCCCTATTATTTTGCTCTTGGTGGCTTATAATGCTCTTTCTAAGGCAATGATTCGTCGATTTGTATCCCAAGGTAACGGCTTAGAAAGCATTTCCCCGAATACATATGCTTACAATACGAGTGTAACACCAGCATCTTCGGACCTCAAACTTCTCCTTGAAGAGGTGAAAAATGAGCTAGAAAATACGTCAAAATAGATTAATTCTAACAGACTGAGTTTAATTACCTCTTATTGTCTCTATCTGTGCTAAGGCTTTGTCGGTGTATTTAATTGCTTTATCCAGGCATCCTGAATGCATCGATTGTGCCACTGTTACCTAGCAGAACAATAATGCTTCTATTGTAAATCTTTATTCTGCTACTCGAGATTGAGCCAGAGTAGGCATAAACTAATGCCAGAGCTTGATGTCATATTTTGATTGGAATCAAATGCTTTCCACGTCATTAAGAAATTAATAGCAAAATTGTCATATGAGACAAAAACATTAACAGTTAATCGGCGACAGAGTATACCCAAATGTCCAAGAAATTCATTAAAAACAAAATTAGGTAAAATGGCGTAATGATTGAATATCTTACCAAATACACCAAAACGCAGAGCTGGTCATTCTCAAGCCACTGTAATGCTTCTGGGTCTTTATCAGCATGTTCTAAAAATAGATATGACCAACAGATAAATAAAGGTGCCAAATTCTAACAACATATAGAAATATGATCTAGTTTTGTTTCCTCTTCTTATTTTCACTCTTTTCTACTTCGTATTCTCCTCCTACTTAGTCCCTGAAGGTGCTGTGGCGTCGTGGTGTAATCCAGCTGACTCGTGGTGTCAGAAGCTCAGTGTGGTCAGGGTTCGAGCCTAGCCACGGTAGCGTCACAGCCAAGATCAAGGTCTCGATTAGTTAACCTCCTACTGAGATCCTAGGGATGGCGCTAAAACACAATTTCACCTTCACTTTCACCCCTGTCTTCATATTAAGGCCATCGACGACAGACCTTTTAAAAGAGGCCTGGGTCGAGGCGACATTTTCTGGAAAATGGTCGACATTTCGAATAAGGGAATCCTCTCCACGTTCAAAGACCAGAATTTCAGTCGTTTTAGGAGAGATATTGTTGCAAATTTTGCTTCAAATTCACGTTTAGTGGGAGTTAATTTTCTTTTATGTGAGTTACTTGCATCTTGTCTCCTGACTATCTACAGATATTAATAGCATTTAATGTGACAGATACCTTTCCTCTCTTAGTCTTCCATTATTCATGAATTAGAAGAGAAATCTGCTGCACTACCTCTCATAAAGCGGCTGCAATCAAGGTTGCTGCACGTGGAGAGGATTCCCTTACTCAATATATCTACTATTGTCGAGAAAATGTTTACACTTATTTTATAAGAACAATTTTATAAGAACACGAGCCGGGCTTTTGCCCAGACTTTTAAGAACAAAGTAAGAACAAGCTGAGCCTTGCCCTAAGAAAATCAGCTTGATAAGAAAGTAAGACAGTCTGACTGAATGTAAAAAGCAAGCGAACAAAGAAATAGACAAGCATGCTGCATTTGTACAAAAACCTAGAACCACTCCAGACATTCACTGAAAAACACTACTGTCTTAGTATCCGAGGAATTAAGAACAGATTAAGAAAATTTCAGGCTCAAAAAGGCAAAAACATAAGAACAGTCAGCCTCGATCAAAATTCCCTGGCTCTTATAAAAAAGTGTATTAGAGTGTATTACAAAACGTGTGGTTTTTCCACCGCTGGCAAAATGAAAGCTTTTAAAAAATACTGAGATGTGTCAGGCTACGATGACAAGAAAAAATAAAAATAACTGACGCAGACTGGAGCAATAGAATGCAGGCCGGCATCGTGTATAGCTGCAAAAACGCGTGATCTTTCTTATAAAAAAGCCTGGAACTTTAAGGAGCAAAGGACCTTGCTTGGTGATTACAAATACTTGACGAAATGAAATAAAAACATAAACGATAAAGTAAATCTGCAAGAAATACCTTCTTTGGGAGCAGATGTGAGCTGCTGAACTGTTTGTTGCAATATTTTCAATGTTGCTTTGCCAGATTTCGGCTAAAATAAAAGAAGAATTATATGAGTTCGTAGCTGATAGTACAAAGTTGCAACGCATAATAGTTTGCCAAAGAGTCTAAGTAAGAGAGTATTGCCATCTACACACTATGGGCTTTACTATTGTTTAACTATTTCCTATTTCCTTCTTCGTCGTCAACCAAAAGACCGAGCAAAAAACAAACATCTGCTTCCTTTTAGGCGCAAACTGTGCCTATATTGTTGGCAAACATGTTAGCTAAAAATAGGCCAACATGTTGGTACGGTTTGCCATGCCATCACATCTCAGATGTTTTGGGTTGCTGACGTCATCTACAAATGATCTTTTGCAAACATGGCCGAAAAGGAAGCAGCTGTTTGTTTATTTCTCGATCTTTTGGTTGACGACGAAGAAAAAACTCGTGATCCAACTCTAACTGCCAGCCTGAATATATTTCTCAATTCAAGGTCTTTAAAATAGCACCCGAAATTGGAAATGCTGTGCCAACATGTTGGCGAGACATAGCAAACCGTACCAACACATGAATTTTGCTCAAATCGATGAAAATGTTGGCCAACTTTTTTTCGTTAACAACATGTTGTTTGTTTGGACAACATCTATAGCGAAGCGTGCCAACATGCTGGCCAACAACTGTTGGCAGCAATGTTAGCCAACATACTGGCACGCTTTGCGCTCAGCTTTTCAGCCATATTTGCAATAGACAATTTGTGGATGACGTCAGCAACCTAAAACATCACAGAGGTTGTGATGGTATGGCAAACCATACCAACATGTTGGCCTATTTTCAGCCAACGTTTTGGCCAACAATGCTAGCACGGTTTGCGCCCGCCTAATAGTCAACTGCACACTAAATGTCTTGATTACTACACAGAGACACTTATATATGAGCAAAGGTCGAGACTAGTCGAGGAAACAGTTGATGCATGTGTTAATGTAAAAATTATGTGATTTCTGACTGCAAATGAAAGGAAAGGGCTATCTTATTCTTGATTGTTTGCAGTGATAAAAGTAATCAACATTGAAAAGTTCCTTAGTGATTTTCTTTTTAGTAGTACAAGCTCTTTAAATATTCGGGCCTTCTACATGTAGGTTCTTTATGAAGTGGTTCATTATAAAAAAGCGTGTAATCAAGAATTTCTCCCGCAAACATAGCTGCAATTTTGATGTGGCAATTCTTACCTGCCCGACTAACAGAAAATAGTACGATTTGAGAAGACTCCAAAATACACGAATTCTATTTTCTTGATTGGGTGAATTTTCTTTGAAGTCTTCAACGCCTGCATCCGTTTGCTCCATCCCCTTTTCAAAAGCTTTGAAGTTCCTCACCGCCAGTAAGAGCTACAGAATAAAGGAAAATTCATTTAATTGACTTATGAACAGGTTAATATTGAAGATTTTTCGTTAGTATGGACGAAACTCGTGAACGAAGCCGATGAAAGAAAACAGATCTTGTTTATGCAAACTCACCCGATTATACACGATTTCGGGGTTCGCGAAACCATATTCAAAGTGGGGCGAAAATTTGTCTGAATTCAATGGCGGCCTATATGAAAAAAGTTTTAATTCGTATTCTGAGAAATAAGCTCTTAATTTCTCTCCAATTTATCAGATTTCGATGTAGAATACATTTTTCAAGCATTACCAAGAGTCTTTACGCCTATATTGATTGAAATTTAGCCTTTACTGACTATGAATTCGCCATGCCACATTGAATTCTGTTGTTCTTTCATGACTGCGCGGGCAAAACCGGCAAAAATTCACAGTGAGTACAGGCTCAATTTCGATCAATATAGGCGTAAAAACTCTTTGTGATGTTTGAAAAGTGCATTTTACATTGAAGTCTTATAAAATTAAAAACCTTTCTCGTATAGGCCGCCATTGAATTAAGAGCAGCTTTCGCCCCACTTTGAATATGGCGTCGTGAACCCTGAAATCGTGTATGTACTCACAAGAGTGTTTATATATAGCAAGAAAAGGGTGCGTTCTTTTCACACATGTCCATTCTTTTTTCTGGAAATTTCCTAAGATCGAAAGCCCGTTCTTATGGACAACTCTAGGGGAAATCGGAGACTTTTGAGGTCCCTAATTCTCCTGACTTCAGAGCTATAAAACTTTGAAGACTTCACAAAATTCGCAGAGAAATTGTTTCCGCATCAAGTAAAAAGTATTCCGTTTTTCAAAAAGTGTGTTTTTCGGCGTCTGGCTGGAATCGAAAGCCTCCGAACTCTACTTTTTTCAGAATTCAGAAGAGATATTAGTCCTAAGCAACATGTTGGCCTTGCAACATTATTCGTGAATAGCAAAAATATCTAACGCGGGTTCCTATTTTGGAATACCCTGAATACACATATTTCTTTACAAGAATTCCATTATAAGAAACCCAGACTCTCGAATTGCCAAAAATTTAAGAAACTCCAGTACTGGAAATTTTAAACGTAGGAAACTTTTCACCTCAGACAGCGAAAAGTAATCTTTTATTTCCAATGTTTCGTTTGCAGTAACACATTTCTATGACAAGCAGACAAACATGAAACCCATTTGCATTCAAATACGATCAAAAATTGGTTTGGAACATCATTCAGATAGATTAACTATGTTGCCAATATGGATATTCAAGAAACTCTTAAGAAACTTTCAGCACTAAAAATTTGAAAATTTTAAGACACTGTCAGTACTAGATAAATTTTTTTAGTTTCTTATTAAAAAAATTCATGTATTCGAGAACTTACCATTTGCTTGCTCAGCAAAAATAACAATCTGCAAAAAAACGTATATATCGTAAAAAACGTAAACGAGAACTTACAGCAGTCAATTAAAAACGAACCTTGGTGTTCTGCATATAAAAGAACCGTAGAACCTTTACCCTTAATTTCCACCGAAAATTTTCAAAAAAGTGAACCTGGACTGCATGACCAAAGAGCCAACAACGTTTCTACTGAGCTAAAGAGCTCAATGAAATCGTCGAGTAACTCTTCAAGTCATACAGCCCAAGGCTCTCCTTGCGTTTGATTTTTGTGTTTCGGCGATGTTATGGCTTTCTTCAACACCATACGTATTGTATATAATGTAGGGTATATATTGAAATGGTATGAAATTCCATAATTTAGTGTATATATCTCATTGGATCTAAAAAAATCTTTAGCGACTATCACTGCTGAAAGACATCACTTGACAAAATTTTTACCCAAAATAGACTAAGATACTCGTTTTTTGTAAGAGCAACCTTTATAAGAAACACTAGGCTGAAATTTGGGTCAAACTTTTTGCTTTCTCCGAAGCTATTTGAGATACGCACAAGAATAGTTCACCAGCGTAGGGCCCTTGCCCGGAAACGCATTTCAAAAATGCTTTCGAGAAGGGTAGGGGGTGACAAATTAGTGAAAAATCGCTTAGATAATAAGAAACAGGCAGGCTGAAATCGAAGCCAAGTGTTCTTATAAAAACACGTTTATCGTGTTTTTTCTATGTTGCCAGCTTTAGTATATCATATCCTTTCTTGGGATTTTGGAAAAAAGTAGCTTGTACAGTCATTCATCCGTATGCTTCATTTAAATCGTTCTCAATCAGCAGCTCAGCAGCATTCAAACGCAGTACAGGAGAGTAGTGCAACTCACGCAGGTTCTTGGTCAACCTAGTCACAAAACTTCAATGTATCAAGATTCCTGGACAACCTATTCACAAAATCTCACATGTTTAAGGTTCCTGTTCAGCCTATACACGCACAAAACGTTGTTGGTGTGGGGCTTGAGCCAGGGTCAAGGTTCAATTGTTAGCAACATCATCAATATGACCAGCTTGACTGGCAAGATCATGGCAAGTCAGTTATCAACACAGCAACATCAAAAATGTGAGAGAGATGCGAACATCTATACAAGCAGTAACATCAATCTCATCTCAACCTTACCAACACAAAGCAAAATTCAACATTAGTGCCTCCCTCAAAAAGAGTGCCCCTTCAAATGAGTGCCCCCCAAAAAATTGAAAATTAAATAAGGCCCCTGGGCGCTCATTGGAGTAAATATGGTATCTTGCTTTTTACCTAACATAATGGTGACCATGCTGACCGGCTGTTAGTTCTCCAATGGCTGACAATAATTCAATTGCAACGGAAATTTCTTTATCTTGAGCATGGAGTTCCTGCAATTTTAGAAAACAGACTTAAGACAGAAGACAGGCTTAGATGGGTCTCTAATCAAGCAGTATTGGATTCAAATTCCATTAATTGTGGTATTTCACTCGAAAATGGGTGGTATACTCACTGCAAGCTGAAATATCAGTCGGTAATGCCATGAAACAGCCTCTGATTTTGAAGATCTTTCTAATGCACTTCTTAAAATGTTCTTTGCAAAATTTGACTGGTTCTGAAATCAAATAAGACAAAGTAAAATCAAAAAGTCAAAGTAAAAAAATAATAAGTCAAATCACTATAAGACAAAGAAAAAGATGCGGGAAAAAGTAATCTCAAAACCTCTTAAGACACAACAAACAACAAAAGCAAAGCTAAGCATTGTTTACCTGCTCTGAACAAAACTTTGCAAGGCAACTTGCACTGTCAAAAAATACCTCATCAGCATCATTACCAGATAACTAATAACATTATTAAGGTAATGCAAATGAAATTATTCAAAATTATAAATTCATTACCTAAATTACAAGAATGAAGAAATACTATACAGAAACTTATGGACTTCTTCTAGCTGAAACTAAGAAAATACCCAAAAAGGCCAACATGTACATCATTTTGTAATTGTAATTGTAATAATAATTGTATACGATATTTAATGTATGTATTAACAATAGTGAAGAAACACTAATTCATACTAACATAAAGCAACTTTTTGGAATATTTTGAGCAGTGAAAATATGTTTTCTTGTATGCTGATTCTAATAATGGAATCACTCTCGTGACGAGCTTTTGCACTGTTCTCTGTCATCAAAAAGTGACTAAGGGCCTGTTCATATTAGCCTGCTTACTGGGCCAGCCAACAAAAAAATTCCAAGTTCTGTTCATATGGGATAATTCTGTCCCACCTATGGAGACGAAAATTGTTCATTTCCACAACTTCAAAGCCTTTCGTTGTTTCACACGTGCTGTTGAAACAATTCCAGCCCGTTAGTGGGATGGTATAGAGTATTCATATAAGAAATTTTCAGCTTGCTTGCCAAGACCTCACCAGCTTCTCATATGAACAGGATTGAATTCTGTATGGAAATTGTGGATAAGTTGGGATCATGTTAAGTTGGCTGGCCCGGTAACCAGGCTCATATGAACAGACCCTAAGCAATCCAAAAGCGATCCTGCTATTACATCATTCAGTAGTTGCTATTAGATGGAATAGACAGTTACTATTGGATTGCTTAGTTGCTAAGCAATTGAAACCTTTACTCAAACTGACTAAAACAGGCAAACAACGCAAAAACAACAGTTATTGAATCTTGGACATAGTAGAAAAGGATACACATTGTGAAACTTGCAGCTAAAATGTGAAAATTAATTAGAAAAATTAATTTTTTTGTTAATAATTCTGTTCCTACATAAAAGGCCCTTACTTGACTACACTACACTCTTTATATTTTATAAGAAACTAAGAACTTTTTCCAGTGCCAAAAATTTCTTAATTTTTGGAGAATTTTGGTACTGATAATTTCTTAGCAATTTCTTAGGGATAAACATTTTAATGTTTCAAAATAGGTAATTTACCCTTAGATTTAAGGAAGCAATACAATCTACATTTACAGTAGATGCTGCTTGTGAAAATTGACACTTAATGTTTAACAGAAGTTCGTTTCTTTGGGCTATATTTCTAATTCTAAAGATTGTTGAGATCGGTTGGGATCTGCAAGTTTCTTGTCATTTTGGGCCAGAGTGCATTCCATGTAGCCTTTGCTGGAGATCTCCGGCATGGAGTTTGAAATTTTATTGGCGTATTGGCGTTGGCGTGGATCTTAAAAAAAACAATATCCTAGACTAATATTTCAATTATAAAACAATAGGTCTATTGTTTCTTTTGGCGTGAAGTCCGATTTGGTTGGCGTATTCTCCCGCGTACCTACTGAAAGTTTCTTAACCATACTAACCAATATTGATATCAGTACTGAGTTTTTTATAAACGAGTTTCTTATAGCCTAACAAAAAAAACAGTGTACCAGACCGCTGCTTATTCTGCTAGATATGTTATATGTAGGTAGATAATAATAGGTACCACATTTAAAACTAGGGACAAAATTGAGCAGTTCTTACCGCTTGTTGCAAATGACTTCTTGCATGGCCTAAATTATTTGTGTGCTGAAGAAGGCACTTCG
>JAADKT020529985.1:0-12249 GCA_011763395.2 Chrysaora chesapeakei
GACCAGAGGGCAAACGACGTTTCCACTGAGCTACATATAGAGCTCAATGAAATCGCCGAGTAACTCTCCAAGTCATACAGCACAAGGTTCAAAGATCTTCTCCCGTTTGACGTTTTTGTGTTTCGGCTATGTAAAGCCTTCTTCAGAACCATACATATTTATATACCATTTGCTCCGGTGTGGTAATAATTTTAGTGTTCCCTTTATGAAATTGTCCCTAATATCAATAATAAGAAATTTGCCTCTTACCAAATCCGTTGAACATTCCTTGTCCGAGTTCAGCATGAAGACGATGTGATTTTTCAGTAAAATCAGAAGTAGTATCAAAGGCAGGAAGTACCAGTCAAAGTTTAAAACCAATAATATGTACAACTGGAAAATCAAGACAAAAATTGTTACAAAACATACTATTGCCCACAATGATCTCTCCTAATTAACTCAGACTCTCAGATCTTCAAAAATTTTATACAATTTGAAAATTTAGTTCATAAATTTTTGCAGTCAAGATCGTAGCAATAGCAGATTAGTGAAATATTTAAGAAACGAGCAATAATTTTGATTCTGCAAAACATAACACGGCAGATGACGACATAAGAATGTCGAAATAATAGGTTCTGCGATAAAAAAATTGCCTCTTTTTCTTGAATATTCCAGCCTTCACACTCATTACAAATTCTGTCGTTCTTATTTTTGCAACAATATATTTCAAGATAAATCACAAGATCACAGATACCTCTTTTTTAAGCCTTTCAAATTTGAGCAATCTCTGATATTCAAGAAACCTTCAAAAAGTTTTTTAGTTTTCAAATATTTGAGCTTTGCCTGTTAGACAAAATGCCTAAACATTTGGACAAATCGCAAAACACTGCCCATTGCTCACCTAAAATTTTTTGCTTGCCAGAAGCAGAAATTGGTTTTGAATTTATAAAAAAACAATGAACAACAATGTCGCTTATTTTGTGTTTGTGTTTTGTGTTGTGTTTAATTTTCTGATAGTCTAATTAAAGGAGAAAAACCGTCAAAAATTTAAGACTTTTCAGGAACTCAATGGACACGGTCTCTAAATTACATAAATTTGGTTACTTACTAAAAATGCGAATCCACTCCTTAGTTTGTATTTCCACGTAAACAGTGATTGAATAAACTGTCCAGTTGCAATGATGCTTTTAATGATATTGCTAAGGCGATCAACGTTCTGTTGAAGTAGCTGAAAAGATGAACGGAAAACAAGTTTAGAATTTTGCTTTCCAAAAAGACTGAGATACAGCAAGTTTTTGTAGAGTGTAAAGGGCTAGGCGGACAATAATCTGAAAAGCCAAAGAAGGATTTAAAACAAAAAGTAGAAAATTAATCTTGGAAGAGAAAAGAGCAATTGTGTACCTGTCTTCTAAATCTGGGTGGAACGTACAAAGCGTTGACCTCTCTTGGATTAAATGTTCGTAAGCTTGCACGAATTGGGTTGAAAACGAGATCAAAAGTAACTATTAAATGTCCTTTTGCTTGTCTTTCTAAGTTTTTGTCTTTCAACTGATATAAACGTTTTTCTTGTGGAACAATCTAGAAGAAATAAAGATGTGATATAGTAAGTCTTATAAACAGTTTTGGCACAGAATCTGGGTGTTTCTAAACAACCAGACTCAGAGACTCATAGTCAATACTTTAAGCCAACTTACGATACGACAGAACAAACACAAGCTAGTTGTAATTTTATTAGTTGCCAACATGTCAGCAACTAATTACATTACATTTACATTAAATTTCAACTTATTTAGGCACGGTAGCCCCATCAATCCATTAGGACTGCTTTTCGGGGGGCCGTGACATATAACTAGAGCTACTGACAAGATGATTTTGATAATTTTTCAAATTTTGTTGTTTAATTTTTCCTTAAATGTGGCAATAGAGGGTGCTTCTTTTAAATCATGTTCAAGTTGATTCCAGAGCTTAGCTCCTCGGAAAGATACTGTATAGCAGTTTGCCCGTTGTTAGTTTTCCTTAATGGCAATGTAAGATCAGTTTTGGTGTTTCTCAATTTTCTGTCATTTTGCGTTGCATTTCTAGCAAATAAGTAAGAGTTTACACGTTTTATTCTATGACAAAGGTCGGGATGAAGCGCAATACTAAAACTTTCTTGCAATTCCAGAACTGCAGTATTCAAACTTCCTAAACAAGTTCTTAAAAAAATTATTTACGATACTGTTTTCCTTAGTACCCTACTAGCCGAGTGCTACTTTTTTATAAGCCACTTTCATCTTATTATAAAACGCGTAGCCAGGCCTTTTTTAATACTTTTTCATATTATATATCATTTGTTCGTCGTTGATGTCTTTCATTTTTCCTGTGCAGATTCGAATAAAATGACCGGAGTTGCTCTTGCAGTTGTTTTTGGGCCTAATATTTTCAGGTAAGCTCTTTGAATATTCTGCGTAGTTCTCAAGTGACCGTAGTCTCTGACTGCATTATAAAGAAACTAGTCCAGTCGCTTAATTCAATTTTTTGGTCAGATCGTGACCGGGTGGAACAAAGCACCAAATTTTCCAAGGTGATGCCTAGGGGCATGGAGAACATTTCCAAAAGGGGTGCCGCTGTTTATGGATTCCGGGGGGGGGGGTAACCTACAGAGAAAAATTGTATGACGTCATAGAAAAATTCCTGAACAGCTTTTTTGGGGATATCGTAAGTGTGATTGCAATGAACCTCTCTTAATTTTTAAGTAAATACATTTATATTTCTCAAAACCGGGGGTCAGCGTATAAGTTCACTGGGTTTAATGCTACGTTAAACTTCGTTGAGTGCACTTAGAGACTTCACTAGCGATGATAATAAAGATCTCCCTTTGCCAAACCTTACTTATCCTTCTTACCAAATAGTGGACAGCTGAGCGTATTAAACTGTCTTTTTTGTACCTGTTTGTGGAATGAGTTTTGGTGTGCTTATGAAATGTAGTATTAAATACAGAACAAGCTTTCGGCTTAAGAAAAACGACGAAAGCAGAAAATTTGCTTTTTGCGTCTGTCTGACACTTCTCAGAACAAAAAAGCAGAAATAAGCAGAAACAGATGACATGTTGGAATATATACCCAGATGCAGATGAAAATGCTTCAATCAGAAAAGTGAAACTAGATTGATATTGTGTTTTGAACACCAATCAGATTCCCAGATACAGTGAGATGGCTAATGAAATTAGTTGAAGAGTCTAAGTGAGAAAAACGGAATCTCTCTGTCTACACAAAACAAGCTCTTTTGGTTTTGGTGTAGAGAAAGATTCCGAAGCCGCTAAATTTAACTATTGTCTTGCTCAGCCAAGTATCCAGAACCCATCGTCGCTGTAATTTTCACAATCTGGTTTATCCAGTCAATGTTTTCCTACGACAAAATTGTGTTTAAAGGGTGGGAAGTTGTCCTGAAACAAAAGCGGGAATTGCTTTGTTCGAAATTTCTTGAAATTGCTTGTATTTGTTATGCAAATCTGTTGTATAGGCTTTGCAACCAGTTGTAGTTTTAGTTTTCTTTTTCAATAGGTGCAGTGACAGTTTACAAGGACTGCAAGAACAAGCCTGCGTGAATGCAATTACTTGCAAATTGATAGAGAAATATGAATATCTGTTCTCGGTATGAAAAATTTCAGTTGAATAAAAATAAGCGTAGTGCCAATGATTAATTTCATAGAAGGCTCCAGTTGGGAATTGTTCGCCTGGATACGAAGTAGACTAGCTACACGAAAGAGTGATAAGTGGCACTAATCTTTATAGAATGGCACAATTATAAGTCGCTCGTCCAGATGCTAAGTCCCTGACTTTTGATCACAATGCTCGTTTATTTTATTAGCCAATTGACTGTATTATTAATTGTTTGCTTCTTGCTTCAGTATAGTATAGTTTGAGCGTAATCAAGGTCCTTAATAATCTTTTCCCGTTATTTTTTATGTACTTAAATGATTGATATTATGCTAACTGTTACAATGGCAACTTGAACGGAAAAGAGGCAGCAGTTTAAGATATGAGACGTAGTTTTACCGATTCAATCCAGTAGCAATAACTCATGAAATTAGTCTGCAATCCATGCATGAGTCTAGTGCCTGGTATTTTTCCGAGAGGTATCACATGAGTCCTGGCTATCGCTGCCACTACCGTACCTAGGCGTTGTTGTTGATTGCTTTGCTTGACTTGGGTCATGTAAAATACACATTTTTTAGTAATCATGTAGTACATTTGACATCCGCTATCTCGACTGCGCGCTATCTCGAACATTCGCGATCTCGAATGATTTTCCATTTCCCCTCGTTTTGGTATAAGGGTTTGTATAGAAAAATCATCCGCTATCTCGAACCCCGTTATTTCGAACATTCGCTATCTCGAACAAATTCCAGTTTCCCTCTAGAGTTCGAGATAACGGATGTCAACTGTAGTTGTATTTACGAATAAAATGATGATGATGATGATGTTGATGATGATGTAAGAGGCAGTTGAAACTGCCAGTTCTTTTTTAGCGAATTGTGGTTGTTTTGGACGATATTCAATGAAATGAGACTATTGTAATATGTCTAGATTCTCCCAATCGTTTTCATAAGATTTCTAGTTAATGTAATAATTTCAACCTTAGATTGATAGCAAAGACACTGAAGACAGCCAGAAAGACAAAGTTGATGGAAGGTAATTAGCGAATGGTTTTGTTGTTCTTGTTCTCTGAATAAAATTAATATAAAGCAGTCAATTGCCGCAAATTGCCCAGGTAACGATACAAAATTGGGGTGAACCTATACATCTCTCTACAGCAGATATCTCTGAATGAAGGCCAATCATTTCCTTCTCAAAGCTCATTTATTTGTAAAAAGCAACCTCTATACAGCGGACACCTCTATACAGCGGACATCTCTATATAGCGGACATCTCTATATAGCGGACACCTCTGTATAGCGGACCCCTCTATATAGCGGACACCTCTATATAGCGGACACCTCTGTATAGCGAACACCTCTGTATAGCGGACACCACTCTACAATGAACAAATATTTCAAACAAAATGACAATGAAATTGATCCAAAAGGGGTCCGTAAAATTGAGGTTCCACTTTTTTCGTAACATCGAATATATGAATCAAATTTCAATTCTTGTATTCTAAGAATTCAAGTTTCGCAAATAGGTATAAAAGTCTCGATGTCCTGTTCGAGACTTTTTTGTACCACGTGTCATAATTGCGTCATACCGTGCAACAGAAACCACACTTTCACACGACACACTTTTAGATCACTTAAAACAAACTGGTTGGAGGTCTAAGAGTCTCTTAGTCTCTGGAGATCTTTTTCTCTTTAAAGAGTTATGTTTCGTGGTTATTGGCAGAAGCTGTTTGTGAATTAAAGTACTTTTTTTGCTGCTCTTTCAGTGAAAATATTCAGGTTTTTCTTATATCTAATTCTTATTTGTAAAGGAACTTCAATTTGAAATATATCAATCAAACGTGCGTACTGCTAGGAACCATGACTATGTAGGAACGTATTGTTAGATGTTTCGATCAAATTTTTGTCTTGACTTTTTTTCTCAAATAGTTAAAAAGCTGTTAAGATCCAATAAAAGATCCAGAAACATTCAACTTCAAGACTTTTTCGTCTAGCACGCACCAGAGTGTGAGGCGTACTGAGTTACGGGAAAACGTTGCTGGCATTTAAGGTCTAATGCAACGAAAAATTGATACTATTGTCCTTTCCTCCCTCATATCAGCAGCACATACTCGTATCCAAATTTGAAAACTCGAAATTATACTAATTATACTATCATATTTAATTAATCATACTAATTTTACTAATTAATTTGTCCAAATTATACTAAGTACACCTCCCCGGGAGTTCTAAGTCCTATTTGTAGCAATTTCTAGTCCGTTTTCTTCATTTCATTTGCTATAATTTCCTACTTTACTCATATTAAGACAGTGATAATCCATCTGCTGTTTCTGTTTTTTTTTAGCTCAACGCCTGATAAGTCTCCCAGAAGCAAGGTGAGTGTCCCTATGAATAATCGTATTCGCGCTAGAGATCTCAATAAGTCGTTGACTATTCACAAATGCATTATGCTAAAAAGGACCCAAACCCAAATTTCTTCCTAGACCTGCTCCGCATAGTTTTTGATATCGCAATTGAATTGAATTGCCAGCCGCTCAAACTACTTACCATGACGTACTTAATATTTCAAGCCCTAAAACCGTAAAACTTGACGCACAAGTTCAGCCTCGTTCAGATAAAATACGCGGTGTGCCTTATTGCCTAAACTGAATTTGGGAACTCGTAAACTCGTATTTTCAAGGCTGCATTTAGATTGGGTTAATGGAAATCGTAATAATAAAGTCGGAGAATACTTCCAGAGTTTTTTGAAAAGTCTTGTTTAGGTTTAAGCGAAGAGAGCTCGCAACTTCTCAGATTACGGGCTGATTATCACAAGCAGTCTTTGGAGATCGGCTTGAATTGCTCCGATCGGATCGAAATATACCCTGAAATCAAAATTACAGCAAGGATTGTTTTCAAATAATTGGCAAAGCAAGATTTTTGTTCCATTTAGCAGTTTTGGAATTTGTCAACATCAAAACAAAAAGGCCGGTTCTGTGTAGACTGAAATAGTTCGTTTTCCTCACTTGGACTCCTCGATTAATTTTTACTTTCTAATTGGTGCAATTCGATCCGCATCTGGGTATAAATTCCGCCTTAGTGAATTGTTTCGGTCAGTTTCTGAAGCTTATACTCTAAAGAGTTTCAGACGAAAAAAGCTTTTGAATATGTCCAACATTGTTTCTGCTGTTTCTCGCAATTTTAATCACAAATAGCTGCATATTCACATTAGGAATGGTAACCCAGCGGAATACCAATTGACATAGATTTCTGTAGGGTTAATTAACATAAATTTCTGACTCTTATGTTTTGTTCTTATCCTGTTCCACTGACATGGATGTAAATTTTGAATCTTTTCTGTAATGTAGAAATAACGTTACTGGGGCTTTTTTGGTTAATGATTAAGGCATGTCCAAACGATCAAACATTGTTGGTTCAACATTTGAGATTAGCTTGTCAAGCAAAATGTTTGACCGTTAGACCGTGCCCAAAAACGTTGCTCGTTCAACAGTTTTTGTTTGTGCTTTTTCAAAAACAACAGAACACAATTTTTGTTGCTTTTGCTTGTCAAGTAATGATTTTGAACGTGGTTCAACGGTCAAACAAGGTGCTGTGGTGTCGTGGTGTAATCCAGCTGACTCGTGGTGTCAGAAGCTCAGTGTGGTCAGGGTTCGAGCCCAGCCACGGTAGCGTCACGGCCATGGTCGAGGTCTCGATTAGTTAACCTACTACTGAGATCCTAGCGACTGGGGCTAAAACACCATTTCACCTTCACCTAACATTTGTTGTAGAGCAAATTTGATAAAATGTTGGACCAATAATGTTTGATCGTTTTGCCAGAGCCTAACCAGATAAGGGCATCTAGTTTATTTCGATTCAATAATGTCAGAATTCTCCAATAGCTAGAACTTCATGTTTTAAATCAATCTTATTTCATTTATTTCAGCCTGCTCGTCCACCACCTCCAAGGTTTTCACAGGCCATGCAATCACCAAGAAAGATGCACCCTGATGAGAATTCCAATATGGTTGAAGATGCAGGCATGAAGATTCTTTCAAGATCAATATCTGAATCTCACGCTGATGTTCAAACCAAAGTGCCAAGGATAGAAACTAACGGAAACTTAAAAGAGCCCCAAGGCAGAAAGAAATACAATAGATCTGTGTAAGCATTTTCATTTATTAAGCCAGTCTTATGTCGATATTGCGCACGTAGTCAGAAATAGTGGCCGACTGCTAATTGGTAATTTTTTGGAATTCGAAATTTGCTTATCAAACACAATTTTTTGCCATTTTGCCATGTCGCGAAGTAATGCCTGATGAGTTGGAATTTCATTAAAAATATTGTTTAAATTATTTCTTGCTTGTTACATGCAAACAGTAAGGGACGAACATTTTAGTGGACAAAAATTTCAACTATTTGGCAAACATGCACATTTCAAATGCTTAATAAACAACGTTTGATCATTTGTTTCATCTCCTTCAGCTAGGGATAGCATTTTCGGAATTGATCTCAATTATACACACCCTGTGATAGTGGGTTGTTAAAGCCTAACTGTTAGCTACCCTGCCATCCGTATTGAGTATCACATTATTCTTACTGCTTCCCTAATACCTTTACAGAACAATAAACAGCTCTGAGCCAAGCAGAAGTTTATCTCCACAAAAGACTCAAAGATCTTTGCCATCTCAGTCGATGCCATCACCTAGCAGCAAACAGTACGTCATTTCTTTAATTTTTGCAAAATATGACAAGCGTTTTGCTCGTGCAGATCGTGTTAAATGACTGACTACGTAGCTAACAATCATTAGTTAACAATAACTAAGTAACTAACTGTCTAACTAACTAACTAACTAACCAACTAACTGAATAATTAACCAAGACATTAACTAGCTAACTAACTAACTAACTAATTAACTAACTAACTAACTACCTAACGTACTGACTGACTAACTGACTCACTGAAGTTAATAAGTAACTAACTAACTAGATGACTAACTGACTGATTGACTGACTGACTAACTGTCTGACTAACTGACTGACTAACCAACTAACTAACTAATCAACTAACTTACTAACTAACTATCTAGTAAGCGAACTGACAAACTAATTAATTAGCTAACAAAAGACTAACTAAGTGACTGACTGACTGACCGACTAGCTAACTAACTAATCAACCAACTAACAAATTAACTAACTAACTAACTAACTAACTTACTAACGTACTGACTGACTAACTGACTCACTGAAGTTAATAAGTAACTAACTAACTAGATGACTAACTAACTGATTG
Source organism: Chrysaora chesapeakei (assembly GCA_011763395.2). Lineage (NCBI taxonomy): Eukaryota > Metazoa > Cnidaria > Scyphozoa > Semaeostomeae > Pelagiidae > Chrysaora > Chrysaora chesapeakei. The sequence continues at coordinate 8,889 of JAADKT020529985.1, forward strand.
ACTGACTGACTAACTGACTAACTAACCAACTAACTAACTAATCAACTAACTAACCAATTGACTAACTAACTAGCTAACTACCTAACTACCTAACTAACTAACTAACTAACTAACTAACTAACTAACTAGCTAACTAATTAACTAATCAACTAACTAACCAATTAGCTAACTAACTATCTAACTAACTATCAAACGAACAAACTAAAAAACTATCTAACTAACTAACTAACTAACTAACTATCTAACTAACTAACTAAATAAATAACTAACTAACTAACTAACCAATTATCTAACTAGCTAACTAACTAACCAACTAACTAGCTAACTACCTAAGCAAGTAACTAGCTAACTAACTAACTGATCAACTAACTTACTAACTAACTATCTAGTAAGCGAACTGACAAACTAATTAATTAGCTAACAAAAAACTAACTAACTGACTGACTAACTGACCGACTAACTAACTAACTAATCGACCAACTAACTAACTAACTAACTAACTAACTAACTAACTAACTAACTAACTAACTAACTAACTAACTAACTAACTAACTAATCAACCAACTAACAAATTAAGTAAGTAACTAACTAACTAACTAACTAACTAACTAACTAACTAACTACCTACCTAACGTACTGACTGGCTTACTGACTCACTGAAGTTAATAAGTGACTAACTAACTAGATGACTAACTGACTGATTGACTAACTGACTAACTATCTGACTAACTGACTGACTAACCAACTAACTAACTAATCAAGTAACTTACTAACTAACATTCTAGTAAGCGAACTGACAAACTTATTAATTAGCTAACAAAAAACTAACTAACTGACTGATTGACTGACCGACTAACTTACTAACTAATCAACCAACTAACAAATTCAGTAACTATCTAACTAACTAACTAACTAACTAACTAACTAACTAACTAACTAACTAACTAACTAAACCAACTACCTAACTTACCAACTGACTAACTGACTTACTGAAGTTAATAAATAACTAACTAACTAGCTGACTAACTGACTGATTGACTGACTAACTAACTGACTGACTAACCAACTAACTAACTAAGTAACTAACTAACCAATTAGCTAACTAACTATCTAACTAACTATCAAACGAACTAACTAAAAAACTATCTAACTAGCTAACCCACTAGCCAACTAAGTAACTAGCTAACTAGCTAACTAACCAGCTATAGCTACTTAAGGAACAAAATAACTCACTATACTAACTATCTATCTAACTAACCAACTAATTAACAAGCTATTTAGCGATATTTACCAATATACTTACCAATATACTTACCTTACCAATATACTTATACTTACCAACTAACTATTTAACTTAAAGTTTTTAAGCAGATGGACTAAGTAAAAGCTTTATTAAAAACTGGCAAGGCAGCTTTTAACAGTGAAATTGCCACTTTGCATGCAAATACTGTATCCTTGCATTTAGGTATTGATGTTTTTACTTACGCCTTTGAATTTCTTGCAGAATTGTTGACACAACAATTCGTGATGCAGTCAAGGAGCATCTCTTTGGCATGGGAATGGTGACATCGTCCTCCGAGTCGGATACTCAGGTATGTTATATGCCAGGGAAATTTTTATTTTATTCCTAATGTGAGAATTGATATTGCTGTTTGTCAGTTACATTCACAAGTATAAGCTTTTTTGGTCAGCAATATTCACACTGTAGTAAATAGTCTTTGAGTCCTCTAAGGATATGTTAATTTTGAAAATTGTTCTGGAAGATTTTCTTGATTTACTTGGAAATTTGTAGCAGGATGAGTCAGAAGACCAGAACATGTCGTGGGATTCCTCATCCATGCCGACCCGTTTTCGCTGCAACATAAATGCAAATCTTGATTTCTGCAAAAATTCGCAAGACGTAAAGTCTAGTAATTATATAGAGTCTTTGAGTTGTACAAAACTTCAAAATTGCGATAAACAGCGGAAACATTTTCGGGCATACTTAGAAAGCTCCGTATAAATTCCGCGTTAGTCTATTGTTTCGGTCTGTTTCTGACTTTCATACTCTGAGGAGTGTCAGACGAAAAAAGCTTTTAAGTATGCCCTAAAATGTTTCCGTTGTTTATCGCAATTTTAATTATATATAGTGAAGTTTGATGTGTACTAGGTTCTCCAGCTTTCAAGACTTAATCATGTCCTTCCTTTCAGGGTATGGAGCCAGCTAATTCACCAGAACAGAGTCCAGTTGGTAAGCAAAAACCTTATTAACCAAAATATGAAATAGCTCTTCTTTGTGTTGCGACGCTTCTTCTGTAATAGCAAGAGCGCTCTGTAGCAGAATTAGTTCATGGAGTACGCGTTTGTTGTGCTTTTGACTGACGCATTGCGCATTGATAGCCGTTTCCTATCCAAGCAAAATACACGTATTTTTTTATAAGAAACTAAAAAATTGATCCAGTACTGAAAGTTTCTTAAAATTTTCAGATCTTTAGTACTGAAAGTTTCTTAAGAGTTTTATGAATATTTATACTGGCAACATAGTTATTCTATCTGAATGAAGTTCCAAACCCATCTATAGATCGTATTTGAATTCATATGGGTTTCCTGTTTGTTTGCTTGTCACAGAAATGCTTTACTCCAGACAAAACACGGGAAATAAAAGAAATTTTCGCTGTCTTAGATGAAAAGTTTCCTACGTAAAAAATTCCCAGTACTGGAGTTTCTTAAATTTTTGGCCATTCGAGAGTCTGTGTTTCTTATAAAGAGTTTCTTATAAAAGAGAATAGGTGTAGGAATACTCGCCGAGTTCTCATATCCGAATATTTAACTGATCAGTAGATGCGGTCCTTAAGAATTTTTCAGAGTTTATAAGCTAGAGCTTTTGATAGTTGTAGTCCAAAATCAGATGAGGTCTCTTTTAGCTTCTCTCGATAATTCTACTCTATAAATTTCGAAGTTCCCACTGAATAGATGATACACACTGTAGTAAGCAAGATTCATCCAGCCCTAAACTTGCTAAACTTTTTTCATTTTACAGGAAAAGCGTGGGAAATCGCTGGTCTTTATTTGTTACTGATTCCTAGTTTTCATGGTTTAAACCAAACTCGTCCCCAGGGTGAATAGGCCTCTACGTGGAACTCCGCTGTCCATATTCGACCCTGGTACTGGCCTTGTCTATTCACAATTTGATTTGCTGTTCAAACAATAGAAATTTTAAGTGACGTCACAATTTCTTCAAAATTTCACACCAAAATAGGCCAAAAACTATGTAAAAAAACATCTATAAAAACCGAAAAATGATGCTTGTCCTCAATAATGAAGTTATTAAAAGGGTTAGCAAGACAAGATATCTCGGTATCAACATCGACGAAGGCTTAAA